>CM056574.1:17720000-17827500 GCA_029721435.1 Gymnothorax reevesii
GAGAGAGCTTAATGCTCGAAGGCTGGGCCAATCTGCTGGAATCCTGGGCCAATATTCAAAGAGGATTTCAAAGTGGAGGCATTGACCTGGTGCGTGGAGATATGCGAGGAACGAGACACAGCATCTGCTCCGTACCTCCATAGAATTTGGCGGAAGCCGCTCGGTGGTGCGAGATGCCATTTTAGGAAGCCTGCCACGAATTTGGGCTTTTTTGGCACCGGAGAATGTGCATTGGGGGCTGTTTTCTGGCACAAAGGCCTGAACACCGGGAGGAGATGAATGGAAATGAAAATTGAATTGGAACCAACATGCGCCTCGGAAGAAAGCCAGTCCCTGGAGAGTAATTAGTTGAATTCATCTAAAATTTTGAATTTAGAAGCATTGTCTGAATTAAAATAAGTTTGCCACGGTAAAGAAATAGCTTTGAATAGCCATTAGTGGCAATGTTAGCGTTTGGCACGAGAAGCTCATGTAAGTTTCAATAGCTTCAATACTGTTTGGTGAAGCCAGGACTCAGCAAACTACTGGAAGACTGGACCCGGTGGTCCGAGATCATGTGGTTCTGGAAAGGTTTTGGTAATTAACCAGGGAAAATTGATCCTAGATCAGCACAACTCCTCTGAGTGGAAGCATGAATATGGGTGATTGGCTACGATTTACAACCCCAATTCCGAAATAGTTGGGACAAAGTGTGAATTGTGAATAAAATAAAAAAATTAAACGCAATGACCTTCAAATCACGCCAGCCAGTATTTTATTCACAATATAACACATTACATAGCAAATGTTGAAACTGAGAAATTTTACAATTTTATCCACAAAATTAGCTCATTTCAAATTTGATGGCTGCTAAAGGTCTCAAAAAAGTTAGGACAGGGGCCTGTTTACCATGGTTTTGCATCCCCTCTTCTTTTTAACACCGAGTGGAGGCATCTGGGCATTGAGGAGACAAGGTTCTTGGGCTTAGCCACTGGAATTTGATCCAACTCTTGTTTAATACAGGCTTCCAGCTGTTGAAGAGTTTTGGGTCACCTTGGACGGACTTTTCGTTTAATTACGCTCCAAATCTTCTCAATCAGTGAAAGGTCAGGACTGCAGGCAGGTCAGGTCAGCACACGGACTCTTCTACTACGAAGCCATGCTGTTGTAATAGCTGCAGTATGTGGTTTTGCATTGTCCTGCTGAAATACATAAGGCCTTCCCTGGAATAGATGTCGTCTGGAGGGGAGCATATGTTGCTCTAAAACCTTTGTATACCTTTCAGCATTCATGGTGCTTTTTAAAACATGCAAGTGTCCCACACCATATGCACTAATGCATCCCCATACCAGCAGAGATGCCGGCATTTGAAATTAACGCTGATAACAGGAGGGGAGATCTTTCTCCTCTTTAGCCTGGAGGACACAACGCTCATGATTTCCAACAAGAATGTCAAATTTGGACTCATCTGACCACATAACACTTTGCCACAGTCCATTTTAAATGAGCTTTGGCCCACAGAACACGGTGGCGCTTCTGGATCGTGCTTAACAATGGCTTCCTTTGTGCATTATATACTTTTAGGTGGAATCTGTGGATGGCACGGCAGACTGTGTTTACAGACAGTGGTTTCTTGAAGTATTCCTGGGCCCATTTAGTAATGTCAATGACAGAATCATGCCGGTGAGTGATGCAGTGATGTCTGAGGGCCCGAAGATCACAGGCATCCAGTAAAGGTCTTTGGCCTTGTCCCTTACGCACAGAGATTTTTCCAGCTTCTCAGAATCTTTTGATGATGTTATGCACTGTCGATGACAAGACCTTCAAAGCCTTTGCAATTTGATGTTGAGGAACATTGTTTATAGAGTATTCCACCATTTTTTTAATGCAAGCCTTCACAGGTTTGAGAGCCTCTGGCCATCTTTACTTCTGAGAGACTCAGCCTCTCGAAGACATCCCTTTTATAGCCACTCATGTTACACACCTGATGTCAGTTAACTTAATTACATGCTAAATGTTATTTCAGCTGATTCTCTTATATATTAATTGCTTTATCGACCCTTTTGTTGTGCCCTAACTTTTTTGAGATCTGTTGCAGCCAGAAAATTTGAAATAAGATCATTTTGTGGATAAAAATATAAAATACCTCAGTTTCAACATTTGAAATGTTATCTATGTTCCATTGTAAATAACATATTGTCTCATGTGACCTCAAAATCATTGCATTTTGAATTTATTCACTATTTTAGAATTGGTGTTGTACAAAAAAAAAGATTCCACCAAAGCCAGACAGTCAAAAGCAGTGAAAAAGATTGCATACAGGAAAAGTGAGGCAAGTCCAAAAAAACAGGAACAAATATTAGGCTAGATCACAACAGCATGCTGGGATGCCAAATGAACTAGAGACCATAAGAGACCTCGAACACGACTGGTGTTATGTATTGCAGAAGATCACTAATGGAGAGTGATATCTGGGAAAGCTGGACACTGAGTGACATGTTAAGACCAATGTCAGGAGTAGACCTGCGAGCTCCTAAACATCTAAAGTGAGTGTTTAGCAGGTTTGTCTCAAAAACTAAAGAGCTAAAACTGAACTCACTGACAGAACAGTGCTCATTTCAGTGGTGTAGACCGACTTAATAATAAAATGTTAGCTGCGCTGCAACCCGGTGCTCATGCAGTGAACATCTGTTGCTTTCTGTCACAGTCAGTTAGCATTTCATCAGAGGTGACACACTTGGCTAAGCCATGGCTAAGTAAGAGGTCTCCCGTGATGTTGAATTTATTTCGCTGCATTTTAAAAAATGTGCAGACGGCTGTAATGAGCACAAGCATGAAATACTCAGGGCCCCCGTGACAGGATGGCTGATGGGTTGGCCAGGAAACAAAAGGCTGTGGACAAATGGGCAGAAGTAAAAAAAAGCCACATCAACACAATCAGATGTAGTCATGCATTACATTTCATTGACAAGTATTGGGCAGAGGTCTGGCCCTGAAAAGAAAGGGGAGGCTGATGACTGAACCAGGAAACCAAACACAGAGGAGGGACAGACAAGAGGATGGAGGGAGTGTGGAAAGATAAGATGGATCCATATTAGTGGCGTAACGATATGCCGATACAGTATCGTATCCCGACACAAAGCCTCAGATACAATACATCTATTTGAAGAACGTGTATCGTGATACAGTAGACTTTTTAAAATAGTCCCTATATTTTCATAAAATGCAGAAATTGCAACATTGTCTATCACTTTAAATGAAACCGCAGTGACCTGCTTCATATTCCACGTGGTCGCATCGATCCAAGTGCAATTTGGTGAAGTTTTGCTTCAACTCGTTGGAGGTTAAGTTTCCAGACATCAAGTTTACTACCAATGATAAGTAGTTTGCAATATGGAATAGTAGTGGAGACCTATTCAGCTTTTATCAATTTTCTTAGTTGAAGACTTTGACCTGAACAGTAAACACACAGTGGTACCTAAAGGTAAACTAACTGTATTCCTTTGTTTAAATAAACTTCAAAAGCTTTGTCTTGGGAAATATCTCAGTGCTGCTGCTTACTTGTAAGTAGAAACAAAATCAGCAGTAAATAATTTGTAGTGTATCAGGATACGCATCGAATCGCAATTGCAGTATCGGGATATGCATCGTATCGTGGACCCACTCAGTAGCGGATCTAGACCCGGGAATCAGGGGGGCACACATGTCCCTTTGTGACAATTAGTCCTGTGTAGTTCGCAATTATTTTCCTTTACTGACGCGTTTTCCAATTATCGTACTTGGCAACTTTAGACACGGTCTCTCCATATGCGATCGAACAGCGATGAAGTCATGGGCGAAATTCAGCTCAGTGGCGGAACATGAACTGAGAATTGTGACAAAACGTGTTTAAAACAGTTGTTAGTCCTGACCTGTGCTCAGTCATTTTCATGAGTAACCGAAGGTTCGCTCCGAGAGCACTCCACAGTTAACAGCTGCTGCTTGTTCTCCCCGATTACGTAAGAAGACAATCATTCATCTGGGTGCTTATTTGCTGTATTTAAATCAACGTCAGTCAAACTTGCATACCTGTCGCCTCTCATGCAGACAGCTTGAGCAGCACGCTGCCTATTTAACTGGCAAGTGCCACTTTTTTTTTTTAATCAACCCACACAATGCTGAGAGTGAAAGGCGATATTTCACTGGAACACGGACCTCAATCAACGCGAAGCACTGGCCTATTAATAAATTAATTTTTTCTCCGTACTGAATTAAGCCCATGATTTCATCGCTGTTCGATCACATATGGAGAGACCGTGTGTTAAGTTGCCTAGTACGATAATTGGAAAACGCGTCATTAAAGGAAAATAATTGCGAACTACCCAGGACTAATTGTCATAAAGGGACATGTGTGCGCCCCCCCGATTCCCGGGTCTAGATCTGCTACTGAGTGGGTCCACGATACAATGCATATCCCGATACAGCAGTTGCGATTCGATGCATATCCCGATACTGCAGTTGCGATTCGATGCATATCCCGATACTGCAGTTGCGATTCGATGCGTATCCCGATACACTACAAATTATTTACCGCTGATTTTGTTTCTACTTATTTTGTTACTGCTGATTTTGTTTCTCCATTGAGAAATGTAGGAGAAAAACGTGTACATACACACAGACAGACAGACATCAACCTCAAACATATTATAGATATATTAAGAGTTTAAGTCCAGAGTAGAAGCCAGACAGATGGAAGGACGTGCGGTGGGACGACACTCCTGTATTCCCATTCTCTTTGTGGCAGGGGATATTAACAACAAACAAGTATTTGCCACTAACGTGTCTTTCTCCCCCGCCACAAACTGTGAAATCGTGTCAAAATGAGCAATCTCTCGGTGTGACCTTGAGAGTGATGCGAAGGTCACCTAAATTGACTGGTGCTGGGGTATCACCCTAATACTTGTTGACATCAAATTTTAAGAAAATTCTTCAATTTGTTCTTGAGATATCTCACTGGCAAGGATTCGGGACGTACAGACGGACGGACGGACGGTCGTGAATACTATGTCCCGCCGCTTCGTGCATTCGCGTGGTGGGGGACAATTAAGCACAATTTAACCCTGTGAACTGAGTAGAAGCTGCTAACTCCTGTCATGTCCACAGATAAGTACATTTCACTTTAGGTGGCGAGTGGGTGCGAAGGGACTGTTTTATTTTTTTACTTCAGTAGGGTGCTACATTTTTCCTGAGAGTGAAAAATACATGCAATAAAGTTAAATAAAGCAAAGAAATGGTAATGTGTTGACAGGAATATAAATATCATATTTCACGACCCAGGGCCTAGGGCAGTACTGTGAATTGATATATTTGTCACACGGCGTTGAGATTTGAGGTGTTTTGATTCGCCTAGAGAATAGTAACCGCCATTCCAGATTCTGAAGTCTTTGTGGAGCAAACGCACTTCTTTACTTGTTTGTATTTTCATTATGCAGTATTTCAGGCGATGACCTTTTTAAAATATGTAATCAATGGTCACACATTTCAAGCATCCATCCATTTATAGGCTAATCCACTGCTGCCACATTAGGGTCTTCCACATCAGAGCTACAGCCCATCCCAGCCGACAACAGGCGAAAGGCAGGAACAAGCCCAGGACAGATCGCCAATCCATCGCAAGGCGCACACACCATTCACACACCATTCACTCACACCCTTATACCGACAGGCAGTTCAGTTTCTAATTTGCCTGACATACATCTTTGTGCTGTAGGTGGAAACTGGAGTACATGGAGGAAACCCACTCGACCACGGGGAGAACATGCTAACTCCACACAGAAAGGCCCCAGGCTGGATTCGATCCCATGACCTACTTACTGTTAGTTAAGAGCTATTGGGTCTCATTCATGAAACGTTAGTAAATTTGTGCATAGATTTGCACATAAAAGCCAACACTACTAAAAACCTACTCTGGATTCATGAACACCGCGGGAAACTCAGATCTGATCGTAAACACGTGTGATCATGAATGCCAATCCATTGTAAAGTGACAGCGTGCTCCCGGTAAACAGATATTAGCATAAATCCCCGCCCATGAATTGCCAATGACCACCATATAAGGAGGTGTAGATGCATCCAGTTGACCTGTCAGTCATGATGCAAAGAAAGAAAGAGAGAGAAAGAAAAAAGAATTATTCCGAAGCGGAGATAGAAATAAATTTGGGTGAAGTGGAGTTAAGAAAAACATTTTATTTTCATCTGTTAATAGTGGTGTGACATGGAGAGGCAAAGCGAAGGCCTGGAGGGAGGTGACAGATGCCGTTAATGTTGTCTCTGTGGTCCAAAGAACCATGTCTGAGGTGAAGCGTAAATGGTTTGACATGAAACTGAAGGCAAAGAAACATATAAGCGCACATACACACACACACACACACAAAAAAAACATCAGCCACAGGAGGAGGAGGCTCTCAGTGACAACTTGTCTCATGAATAACACAAGGTCGCAAGTGACTCTTCTGATGAAACCTGTTTTTCTGCATGACAAAGTACTACTCGTGGTGCAGAAAAACAGGCTTCATCAGGACAGTCACTTGCGACCTTGTGTTATTCATGGGACAAACTATCAACTGCAGACGAGCGCATCGCTGACATAACTGGGGAGACCTCTCTGACAGGAATTATACCTGACGGAGACAGCGACATGCCTCCACTTTTATTTTTTTATTAGCATCATTCAACATGTAGAAAGAACATGTAATCTATTGAGTCATCATTTATAACTAAATGTGTTATATTTTTAATCGTTTGTCATGTTAAGGCTATATCACGTGTTTAAAAGGCATCTGCGTATTGTGTACATAACAGAGCGCAATATGAATTAAAATTGTAATTTCCAATAGTGACGAGCATTATTTATTGTGCAAACTTAAATCTACACAAGCACTATGCGTGGTCAGCAGCATGAGTAGATTTTGTTACTAGCAACAAAAAGATCGGAGCTACTAAAATATTGATGAATGCGGAGATGCACGTCCGTCTACAAACAGTTTACAAACAAATTTGTTCTGCTCACGTTTCATGAATGAGACCCGCTGTCTGTAAAGTTCGTGCAGGTAGTGATCGTCACCTTTTTCAATTTTGCTGAAAGATTGGCAGTTTTATGTCCCTAACATATGGGGGGCGCTCCAGTATGACCGCAATCCATTTTCGTCATTAGTTTGCACCCCTTATACTCTGTGCGCGATCAGTGCCCCATAACTTTTACAGCTGCACCACACTGGTATGTGCTTAGACTATCCATTACAGGTGAGAAAAAGTTGGGATAGTGTATGCGCACACCAACAGGTGGTGCCGAACATGGTAAAATGGTGAAATTTGGGGTATTTCAGCGCCATCTGGCGGCATGCGCTGCCAATTGACAGCGTAGAGGTTTGTTGCATAATGAAGTATAGAGGTCATCCATTTAGTTTATGAAAGCCATTTCTCGGGATAAGGACAACTGTCCATAATAGGTGGCGCTTTACCAACAAATGTACTGGTACACGTGTGACGTAATATCCACTCAAAATTACTCACGATTGCTCCAGCTGAAATGCGTGGTGAAAATCCCAAGGAAAGACTTTTGTATGAGATGTCCTTCACCCTTAAACTTGCAGTTATGTAAATATTGAGATATTTAATTTGGGATATCGCCCAATCCTGGTCTGCATGCAAGTCTATCCACCTGCATAAAATGGGCCTGTAACTATACAAGAAGTTGTTTTGTGAAAAAGATGCAAGTTTTGTATACATTTGGAATGTTTGTATATTCATCCAAGCCAGTTCTGGCACTTTAAGGAGTTCACATACGTGGATGATTCTGGATAAAACCTCAGATTGAAAAAGTGGCTTTTCAACAGTCTGAAACAATGGAGTAAACAGGAAGTACCAGTGATGCCCTCAATCAATAATTGATGTAACTAATGAAACTGCATATACGCCAGAGACAATTGAAAAATCAATAATCATTACCTTAAATAAGGTCAAGTCCATCACAGGGCCTGTTCTACTTGGACACCCCATCGAAATGCAAGCTTATATTGACATGCGAAACGAATATGCCATGATTTTTATTAATTAATTAATTTAACTGATTGAGGCTAAAGACATAATTCATGAAAACATATCCTTGGGATAGTGGCTGCACATTTCATAACTTGACCAATCAGCAATTATGAGCAGATATTGTGTACCAGTGCATCTGTTAGTAAAGCGCCACCTATTATAGACAGTAGTCCTTATCCCAAGAAATGGCTTTCATGAACTAAAAGGGTGATCTCCATACTTCATTATGCAACATACCTTTGCCCTGTTGGTTGACCGCGCACACCGCGCTGAAATATGTCAAATTTTGCCATTTTGCCATGTTCGGCGCCACCTGTTGGTGTGCGCATGCACTATCCCAACTTTTTCCCACCTGTAATGGATAGTCTAACCACATACCAGTGTGCTGCAGCTGTAAGAGTTCTGGGGCACTGATCGCGCACAGAGTATAAGGGGTGCAAACTAGTGATGAAAATGGATTGCGGCCATATTGGAGCCCCCCCTGTATGTTGCGCGAAGAAGATTCCAGGCCGAAAATCGCTCTTTCCACTAACCATCCCCCCTATAATTCAATTTTCCAACTGGTACTTTGGGATAAAGTTCGCGCAGTGAATAATAGCAACCCAAAAATCTAATTTTGATAATTTGGCAGTTTCGGCCCTATTTCAGATTGCACTTGATTGACCCCGAAAACCCAAACCGGTGAAGGCAAGGCCAAAAAAATTGGGGAATTTTCTAGTCAGGGTAGGGGCATAAAACCACCAAAGTTTCAACTAAATTGAAGAAGGTGGCTATCACCACCTGTCCGAACCTGCCTGAACTTTATAGACAATGGCTCTTAACAGCTCCATATACTGCCTCACCCTGCCACCTTATATTAAACCATCACCTTCATTATTCATTATTACTCTTGACTCGACGCAATGTGGAGCCATAGAGAACTTCTTGTTTAAAAGTCAACTATTACCAATACCGACACAGATAAGCAGGAGAGCATATTAGGAGAATGTGTTGTGCAAGGCTGCTCAACCCTGCTCCGAGAGATCGGCGAGACTGTAGGCCTTCATTTCAACCCTAACAAGGCACAGCTGACTCCACAAATTAGCAGCACAAAGATCTCAACAGTCAAATGCAGTGCACAATGTTGAAGAGTAATTAGTACCCATGTAGGTGTAATGGACGCCCAGAGGCAAGTAGGTTTAATTCCAACCAATCACTTTACCCTTTCATCCAATGAACTGCCACCCTTGGCATCATAATTGGTTGGAATTAAATCGTGTCTTCTCTCAGCCCTCCACAACACATGATTGATCACCAACGACCAGGGAGATGACGAAACCCCTGGAAGAAGGTTGTGCAGCCTGGTGAAGGGAATATACATGACCATCATACCCATATATTTGCTTTAAAATCTATTATAAATTTTCTTTTAAAATAAACTGCCATTGAGCTTAGACTGTTCCCCTTTCAATACTGTCTGATGCACTGCAAAAAGTATCTGTCTTTACAAGTAATTTTGTCTAATTTTGAGACCTCTACCTCTTATTTATCCCTCACAAGAAGAAAATATTGGTTTAAATTACCATGTGTACGAAGAGTGAAATTTTCTTTATCCGTGGACAAATCTAGATTGAGGCAAAATTACCTCACATCAGCATCAGAATTTTTGTTGAACTGAGAAAGAAAATTATAGACATGTTTTCGGTTTTAATACAAGATTAAAATGCTTGGTCAGATTTATTTCACAATGAGTGATTGCAGTTTGGTACATTGTATTGACAAAATCTTTTGTCAAAGTGTATCTGCGCCATGTTGAAGGTCTCTTATAAAGGCGAATTCATAAAAGGCTATTTCATGGTAGTTGGGTACAAAAGTAAGTGACCTTGGATAGTGCCCGTATGTGTTCGGCGGTATAAAGACGCACGTCCTGTCTTTCTCTCACCCCTGCTCTATCAATGCGAATCCTGCGCGAAGTTTAAGACCATGATTTATTCAGAGCAAACTGACAACCGCTGGGCGGCGCAAATTCACAAAAAGTGGTAAAGCGCCTCGCTGTGATCTGAAGCTCATTTTCTGAGGTGGGACCACCTCTGGGGGGGGGTTGAAATCCGACTCATATGTCAGTGCAGGGCTAACGGACAACACTCTGGAGCTGTGTCATCAGGGCCGTGCTGAACTCGGCGAACGAAAACCGCCACCCTGCTCGGCCGAGATGGTCGTACTGTTCTATTAGCGATGAAAACGTTCTGTACAGACACATGTCGATTAGACGGCCCTCTGGACTGGCTTTAAATTGATATGAGATTCGCAGACGTTAAATGGCTCGTAACGGTGCTGGTTTTGATCTACACATCACTGGGAGGCAGATGAAGAGAAGGTGGTCATTAATAGCCTGAATGAAGATAGAGGGCATGGGTTTTAGCTCCAACCTCAATGGTATTTTTAATATTTCAACTCCTGGACTAAAAATTGCCCTTACGGCAACACATAAAGCAGAGATGGATAAGCAGGAGCTGCACTACCTCTTGAGTAAATTAATTTACGTTTCCCTGAAAGCTCTTTGTCGCTGAGCCGATGATCTAAAACTATAAGCTCCGTGTTTTTATCATCGGTCTGTCGCCTCGAGCAACACATCGCAACTCTCAGAAACAGAAAGATCACCCACAGTAGATGGTTTATGAAAGATGACATTGAGTTTTGATTCCTAAATCGGGCAGCTAATCGGCACCCTGTGGCTGAGCCACTACGGTTCTTCCATAAAACAGGCTAACGTTTGACACAAATGCGCCGACACCGATGGATGGCAGCAGGACAATGGCAGCTGAAGCACAGGAGCTTCTTTTAACGTGTTGGAGACATTTCTAAACAAGCCAACACAAAGCGAAGAGAGAACCCCACAGCCCTCAACTAATTATTCATAAATAGCGACATCATTGTGCCAAGGTCAAAGGTCAAATCCACAAATGACTCTTACCTTGTGCAGCTACCCTTCACAAAGAACCTGCATACCAAATTTTAAGCAGGTGGGGTCAAA
Source organism: Gymnothorax reevesii (assembly GCA_029721435.1). Classification (NCBI taxonomy): domain Eukaryota; kingdom Metazoa; phylum Chordata; class Actinopteri; order Anguilliformes; family Muraenidae; genus Gymnothorax; species Gymnothorax reevesii. The sequence continues at coordinate 17,731,072 of CM056574.1, forward strand.
ACTTTTGGAAATATGGTGCAGACAATATTTTGAAGTTCAAAGTCACTGTGCCGAAGTCAAAGGTCAAATCCACTGATGACCCCTATGTGGCACACCTATCCCCTAAAAGGACCTGCACACGAAATCTGAAGCCCCCGAGGCCGACACTTTCAGAGATATGGTCCCGACAAATTACGGAGCCGCCGCCCACTTGCCCATCCAGACACCACAGGGCATAACTCCACCAGGCCTGTGTAAAGGCCTGTGGGGAAAAAAGTAATTCCATGGAGCTCAGTGTAGTTCAGTGTGGGGGTAATATATCGGTGTAATCAATATATTGGCTACGATGTTGCCTCACAGCAAAAAGGTTTTGGGTTCGAATCCGGCCTGGGGCATCCCAGTGTTCCAATTGTGTTTTCGTGATTTGGGCCACGTAGTCCGGTCTCCCCCCTACAGTCCAAGCACAAGCATGGCCATTAAGAGCCATGGCTCGAGCCCTGCTTTGACCCCAACCAGGTATTAGATGATGAATGTCTATGAAGGTAATTTTGATGTTCATATCACAGCATCAGTGCAAAAAGTTTTATCAGAAAATGGAGCTGAAAAATATGGAGTTCTCACAGGCTTGGGGCCAGAGTGAGACCATTCCAGGCCAGTTGATTGATTTGACAGCTGATCTTATTTCATTTCGGGCTCTCTTAAGAACATGTTCCATGGAAATTGGGGGAAAATACTGTGAAATATGGCGTTACTGCCCGAAATTTATAATTTACCCCGATATAAATTTTATGCTGCTAGACCCAGCTCTAATTCCGGGTCATGTGAGTTTCTGAGCAGCAAAACTAAACTGGGTTTCCCGGCTTGACGGTTTGATTTGCACATCAGCCGACAACATGGTCCGGGCGCTGGAGCGTGATTACCATGTCCCAGGGAGAACTTTTATGCTAGGATTCCCCCTCGCGCGATGAATACAGATCACAATTTCAATTGTTATTTCCCCAGAAAAACGTTCACCCAGAGATCAGCGAGTGGCAGTCAGTTAGGCCTGTAAAATGATGAGCAGTAATTGGAAACCATCGACTCCCTTCCCGTGAACTGCCTCGGGCCCGAGTTTTTCTGCCGGTTATTTCCATAAAATCATCTATTTATGCAAGAGTGAGACTGATTAACATTTAAACTGCCGTCCTCCAACCGACTGTTTTTTTTGTCGTGATATCGCATTCCGCGCACTTTACCCGCTTTCAACCATCATTACATCACCCGTTTGCAACCGATTGATTTTTACTCGTCTTTGTACCCCTGAGTTGGCATTAATGACCTGGGAAAAGCCCAAAAAAAAAATTCCAACGGTAGATAAAGTGCGCATGATCCGCCCAAATATAAATCAGCGGTTTCCCCTCCTGCTCCTGGAAATCTACCGTCTCGTGTGTTTTGATTCCCATCCATTCAACAGCCGATGATCTCATTTAGCTTTCAATTAGTTGAATCAGGAGTTTCAAATTAAATTTGAAATGAACACCTGCAGGATATTAGATCACCGTGCAGACTCAGTTTGTTGCAAATTCAGACTGTGGAGAGAACACCTTCACGCAAAACCAAATATTTGTCATTTCAATCAGTAGATTCCATGCACCGACAAACTAGAAGAAAACAATGTCTCCTCTTTCAAGAGAAAATCATTTGCCCACCATCCTAAGAATACATGCAGCAGCAGCCACACCAACCATTGACATTCTCCAGTCTCTTATCATGGGAAATTGAAGAGCCTAGTGCTAAAAGTAGACTTAAGTAACATTTTAAACAATTCCAGTTCAGCCCAAGAACATGTTGAGTTTGTCAAGCCAAAGCTAGAAATGAAGACCTCGGTGCTAGAAGTACTTAAGTCACTACATGTCCATTTTGAGAAAATCGAAGCAGTGGACTTGGGGAACTATAAACAAAGTTTTTCCATCCTTACCTCGCAGTGGGTGAAAATGTGTGACTTCAGTACTTTTAGCACTAGGCTCTTCAGTTAAGTTTGCTGGCTTGGCTCCAAAGGGAGACCCTCTTAACAGATGTGAGAAAGTTGAATGATGCAGATTGAGCCAATTTGTTTTGAACAAATTATCTTCTTCAGAAAGCACAGAAAGGTAATTTTATTACTTTGGATTAAACAGAAATCTCTCTCTCTTCACATAAATAAAAACCCATGATCACTTTTGCAGGATATGGAGGAGAGCTCATGGGATATAGTATCCACTACATTTTTTCTTCAAGGATGTGCCGTATAGCAAGTTCAGCAAAAACTGTTTTTTGGATTATATTTACCTCCAAGTTAACGTGAAGGACAAATTTTGATTGAGTGCAGACAGTTGTCTCTCATATGACTGAGGCTAAATGACTCGAGACTCAAGGTCGTCATTAATGGTGTCGCAGCTCTCGCGAGAATCTTCCATTTCCCCATAAACTCTCGCAAACCATTTGATTTATTCAGAATCGGCACATCTGAACGTATAAGACCGCATTTAATGACCTATAATTGCGGGATTTCATTACCTTAACCACGAGGGTCAGAACTGTGCAAGATTTAAATTTACGATCGCAATCTCACAAAAAAAGTGTCGTTAAATGCACACTAGGCACTGCTAACGGGAAAAAAACAAACGGCGGCATTTAACACACAGAACTAATCAGCGGGGAAAATGCCTTAAATGCCGCTTGCTTATTGCATCTCTGTGTGCCGATTAAAAATAATTTAAACAGACTTCCCTGCTGCCTTATTTCTCATGCAACACGAGGGAAAACATTCATTTCTCATACCTTTGCGGGTTTTTTTTCTCTTCTGCGGCTATATGCCGTGGTCCTGTCGCCAGCTGTAACCCGGCGACACATGAAAGGCCCTGGTTTGTGTTAACATTCTCCGCGGATCAAACAGTGTTTAAGGCAAAGCGTGATGTTTATATGTGCAGTCGCGTCAGCTCAGGGGTTCGGAGTGGGGGGGGGGGTTTCCAGAAGTCAACTAATGATGCTGAGCACCACACACAGCAAGAGTCAGTATCATGTGTTATGGATAATGAGCAGTACTAGTAGTAACAGTAACTGTAGTTATAGCAATAGTTAGTAGTAGTAGTATTAGTAGTAGAAGTAGTAGTAGTAGTAGTAGTAAAAGTAAGAATAATAGTCGCAGTATAAATGACAGTAGGCCCAGTAGTCATAGCAGTACAGATAGTTGCACCAATGCCAGTAATAGTAGTAGTATTGATTGCAGTAATAGACATAATAATATAATGGCAGCGCTAGTAGCTGCATTAGCAGTAGTAGTAATACTAACACAAATGGAATCAGAAGTAGTTGTAATTGTCGTAGTGATAGTAGTAGTATAGCAGTAGCTGCAGTAGTTATTTCTAATAAAAATAACAGCAGTACAAGTAATATTTATAGCAGTAGTAGTAGTTGTATTAGCTGTTGCAGTAGTCACGGCAGTATTAATAGTAGCAGTAACAGCAGTCGTAGTAGTGGTGACAGAAGCAGAAGTAGTATTATAGTGATAGATTCTTTAGTAGCAGTAGAAGTATTAGTAGATGTAGTAATGGCAGCAGTAGGAGTGACGATCATAGTCCATGCCGTAATAATAGCAACAGAAGTGCTGATAATATTAATAGCAGTAGTCCTAGTCATGCCTGTATTAGTATTAGTCGTAGTGTAGCATTAGCAGTAATGGTAGCAGTCATAGCGGTAGCAGTAGGGTACAGGTAGCACTATTGCCACACAGCAGGACGCTTACGAGTTTGATTCCCGCCGGAGGCCTTTCTTGCATGTTCTTCCTGTAAACGCATGGGTTCTCTCCAGAAACTTCCTCCCACAGTCCAAAGACATGCATGTCAAGCTGATTAGAGACTAAAATTCCCCATAGCTATGAGTGCGTCACTGAACTGTGAGTGCATCTGGTGATGAACTGGCAAACTGTCCAGGGTGTGTTCCTGCATCTCACCCATTGCATGCTGGGATAGCCCTTAGGCCCGGTTTGACCCTAAATTGGAACAAGAGGGTTAAATAACGAATGGGTGATAATAACAACAGTAATAATAACCATAATTTTACTCTGAATTACTCTCTCCTATTTTCCCCGTCACAAACGGTAATGGCGTACTGAGATGAACCCAAACACCAGTACTCCCCACGGTGTTAATAAAAGTAGCTCTTCTGCAAATTAAGAACGACTTTTATATTACTACAACAAAAACTTACAATGAAAACAAGGGCCAGAGAGTGTGGGCAAAATTGTATCTCCCAAATTAACGTATTGACAACCAGACAACAGCGAAGCGAGACCACCCAGCGTTATCGAGGTTCTGTCGGTGACAGTTTAATCACGCAAGCCTTCCTTTGTGTGCTCGTTATTTTAAGATGATGGTAATTGGAATGTTTGTTATGATGAGTCATTGCAGTTGTCTTTGACCGGTGACGGACTGCGTCATACATTTGACTTGTGTGTGGTGGCTTGCAGTTCCGTCAAATATGTTCATCAGAGCACACAGAATGCTTCTCGTTACTCGAACTGCGGTGATCTGTAACTGTACACTGTATCCCATTTCCTTTTTTTAAAAAAATATCAGACTCTGCTAATGAAATTCCGTTGATGAATTGTGAGGCGCACATGGGGCAGAAAACTAAATTGAAAGCGCGATGAAGTAAATTGCACGGGGAACTGCACCCCTGCCCGAATCGACTGACTGGTAATGATTAAAACAACTTGAATTTCAAAATTAAACAGTAAGTACAGGTGATACGCTCCATAGTCATTGAGCTCTTTGTGATTGCATTAACAGGCTTCCCCTAGTGGGACAGTCAGTAAAAACAAAAGCGCAGATTCTAACTAGTGACAGATTTGAGCCTTGCATTCAGTTGTGACTTATAATTAACCTTTTCTCCACCAGGTAATAAGCGGGTTTTGTGATGTCACAAAAACGTGAGGAGAATACTGCTAACGCAGAATTCTACTTATGATGTCACAGTCACCAACTGCGTGCATTCTAGAACACTGGCCTTCGAATTATGTATAAAAAACATTCCAAAACACCAACTCATTAAAAAGTTACCGATGTCGCCCGAAGCAGAGTCTGCATTTGGGTGTAGAGTTGGTCCCTACAGCAATAAATCATTAAAAAAATCACCACTTAAGTAATGATGATGTAGAGTTATGATGTATCAATGGAATTATATGCATATTTCAGCATCATATTTTGTAGTTCTTTCCTCTAAACTCCTCTTGTTTGTCAGTGTTTTTGCAGTCATAGCTGAATCATTTCAAGCCCCACAAAAATCTGTGTTCGAGGAGAGTATTAAAGATTGACATGCTGAGGAAAGTATACGGGATGGAGAAAGTGACAGATTTATTTAAGCACTGCTTTTACATTTCGGTGATAAAAGGGGAATAAACTTTTCACCAAGAGAAATAATCACCCTGCCGCGTAGTTCACCTGCGTCAGCCGCCTTGGGAAGTTACAAAAACAACTTTATTATGCTCTAAAAGGAGGACGGAATGCGACGAAAGCACTTTTTCACGATGATGGAGGAGGGGGGCGATATCATTTCATGCAAATGTTGCATTAATTTCAGAAATCAAGGCAGCTTTCTTAACTTTTAATTTCACACACGGGTGCACACGCGGAACTGTCGACAGCGAAATCCACAACGGCGACGCTCGGCCCCCTTTTTTGTGTCCACCGCTCCCCGACGCTTTCGATGAACAGAGGTTTGTTTACTTCCCCCTTCTTGCAACAGAAAGATAAGAGCTCCAGCTTTGCGCCTCCTGTCCGTTTAAACGTGACATCTCACTCCTCGACGCACGAGCGGCGCTAATGATGAAATGCTAAATTTACACAGGGCACACGCCAAACTGCTAACACCTGCTCTTCGCGCAAGAGTCTATGTATGTGAAGTATTTTTGAAGACGAGAAAAAAGTCCAACATTTTCCTAAGCTTCTCTAAATGACTGATTTGTCTTACTAAGAACCCTGAAATACACTAAGCCCTGAGCCCTTTTCAGCACCATAAACCCGCAAAACAAAATATCTAGAGAAAGCAGGGCATGTGTTCTGACAGACAGACGTCCGTCTGTTACTCCATCAAAGTCCCAAATGGCAGCTACTGCTGTCTGCACATCCTCAAAGAGAATAATGCAATTACTGCTTGGGCATTTTCTGATGCATTTTAGGTTATGGGCCTTGCAGGGGAAAGGAACCCACGTCATTCTCGTTTGGGTTTGTTAGCTTAGGCACGGCTAATGCTCCCCCACATCGACTGTAAATCGCCATCTTTTTCACCACACAGATCTCGAACCCTTGATTCCTGTTCCCTACTAATTTGGCAATAGCAAAGGATAATTTACGCCTTATCAACTCTGGGCTACGTACAGTCACACACAAAGGCTTATTTAGCTTCTCATGAGAACATATGCTGCCTGACTGGCTGAAACAGAAGCTCTAGCTGGATGACTGGGGAGCATTCCACCGACAAACACCCTGGGACCAATGCGCTGACGAGCCCAACCACAGATTACAGACCCCATGCAAAAATTTCAAACTGGGCCCCACCACTCCAGAAAATAATGTAATACAATCTCAGGACCCTGGTCCTCAGGGCCCTTGGAATTGTCCTAATCCTAGATGCACTGCATTGCATTGCACCAAGAATGTTCCTTCAGCAAGAAAAGCCTTTTTTTCCCTTCTCAAACTGAAAAAAAAGGCTGCATTTATAGCACCTGGCAGGAGGTATTTACGGGGTTAACACTTGCTGTTGCCAACTGTGCTGGAAGGAACTGTAATATGATTTAAGAAAGAGGTGCTGTTTTAGTGGAGATGAAGACAGATTTTGGTGGAGTTTCTAGAGCCTGGGAAGTGGGTTAGTGCGGGGGAGGGGAGATGGGGGTGTGAAGGGGGGGATTGGGCGGGTTGATTGAAGTGTTTAAAATCGTATACGAGGCTAATGAAGCATTGTGCTGAGCCAAGCTAAGCTCTGTTTAGTCTCTGTAGACAGCACTGTATGCCGCAGGTTGAAACGAGATTAAAGGGAAAGATTTACATTGACTGGAGGTTGGGAGGGTAGGGGGGGTTTGGGAGAATTCTATTCAAAAGAGTTACAAACAAATTAGGAAACTTTTTCCTGGATCTACACTGCAGGCAGGTGCTGTGGGACCTTCAATGATCCAACTGGGCAAACCGACAGAGTCGTGACGAGGGTTTTTAAAGATGGATTTTGTTCTAAAACCGAGAGGGGAAAGACCCAGTATACAGAAATCTGCGCATTTGGAGAGCAGATCGTTTGGTTAATTGCGAAGCGATTAGCCTAGCGCAGTGGCGTCAAGCTAAATTCCCGGGTTAGAGATTTTCTTTGCATCAGCTGCCAATTAAAGCCTTCAGAATATAGTTTGTGGATTATTCAGCCAATTAATGACTCATGCTGAGAGCACTTCTAAAAGCAGAGAAGAAGAAACAGGCCATCCTGGCTCGGAGTTAGACATGGGCAAGTAGATCAAAGACTAACATCCAGCAACTCACTCAAACCAAGTGCGAACTGGGCCAGTTCACGAATTTACCGGATCGGGAATCGCACAGATTTTTGCATTTATAGTGACTTAACAAATAGGCTTACGATGAAGCAACAAATAGACCGGCGAATCTCATTAGTGCCCAAGTCTTGGGTACACCCCCCATTACAAATTGACATATGTAGTAAGTATTCGAATACTGAATGTCAAGAGCGAGATTACATAATTATTACGGAGTATTGTGCATTATGACATTCATATTTTCATTATTTCACACATACAGTTTAGAGGATGGACTGTTTGCTTGAGTCGAGTAAATGTACTTCAAGCTGTAGCTCAAAGATGGCGGCTTTTGCCACAGACCAGGGCTCAAGCAGCATTTGACTTGATTCCAATACTTGTCTGAGCCCTACTGATTAAGCCTAGTGCACTTGATCCAGCAAGGAGGAGCGCAAGGGCGGGTCGGAAGTTTTTGAAGTATTTTATGGTCTCCAGTGCGCTAGGCAAGCTTAATCAAATTCAGAAAAGTGTTTGAACTCGTATCTAATGCTACTTGACTCCAGGTTTGATCTGTAGGGCTGAGAGGTGGAGTGTGAGGGAGACGAAGGTGTCACGGGTTCGAGCTGTCGAGGTGGCACTGATTCTACACCTCCGGGAGAGGAGTGTTACCTCATATCAGTGCTAATGCAGCTGCGCTAATGAGCTACACGATATTCAAGGACTCTGCTGCTCACAGCCCCGGCTGACCGCCGTAAACCAAACATGTATGCCTGCCATAAAAACCGCTATGCAAACAGACATCCTTGCTGCGTTTAGACGTTTAGATCTATATCGCCACAGCTGTTCAAGCATTCTGAAAAGGTTCCTTGTTTGAGTTTTTGTCTTAAAGAGAACTGTAACCGACACCAGACACAAGGGCTTGGCAACTAGTTTGAACTGCCAATGTCGTCGCTCGCTGGCAGCGCATCGATCGTGCACTGTGGGGTGTGCCTTCAAGATACCCCAACTGCTGTTACCTATGATCAAAAGATAACTTTCAGAACCCCAAACTGAGAAGTCTTGCTGACTTTTTCTTCGGATAACACATGCAGTAGACCACAGAATAAAGACGTGAATCTACAGAGTCTGGATGCACATACCTTCCGCAATTTTAATTAAAAGTTACGAATTGAAAATTCCGAGGATACAGTCAGCGGTTTGCTTGTATCTTAGAGGATCGATTCTAGCGACTCAATTATTCATACAGGCCCCGGTTTAGCTCGAGGGGTTGCGGTTGTGGGACATTGACCCCACCCCAGCCTGTACATCACAACCGCACCTCACTGATAAAGTTCAGAGCCGCTGGACCCCCAACCAAACCAACCCCCTTCATCAAATCACATACCACAAACAAATCTCACTTCCTGTTCAAGCCATTACTGTTTACTTCCTCATTACTGATTCTCCTATACAGCCAATCACCTTGTTCTACTTTCCACGTCCCTATTTAATTAACCTTTCTTATCTCTGCATTGCCTTTAGCCATTATGTTGTGATTTGCTGCGGAATCTGCAAGCCGAGGATCTGTACAAGCGGCTCTGTTCTGACAGCAGAGCGATGCCCTGGTCGCCGCCTTCAGGGGATCTACTGCCGCTTCTGCGAGACGAACGCGCTCCCGATGAATATTCAACAAAACCCATTTAGAGCTCAAAGGCCTTTCCCAGTTCTCGAAAACATGGCGATGAATTGGAGAGCAAAATGTTGGGATCGTGCTGATATTTATTAACCTGATACGGAGATGATGCATGGCAGGATTATGCAAGGGGAAAATGAGCCTCATTTCGCAAAGTAGGATTATAGGAGTTAGCAAGATAACTACTAGGTGTAACCCCAAAATTGTTCCACTGTCTAGTACATAATGTTGCCAAGAGGGCTGGGTTTTGGAAGTTTGCTAAAGACGTAAGGTCTGTTCGACTGGAGGTAGGATGAAAATGATCAATGGTTGTGCTAAATCTGGCCTCCTAAAGGCCCAACAGGAAGGGCCTCTTCACACCCTGGTCGAACAACGGAAACATACCACAACTACTCTCAATTACTACAGTAACTAAGAGCCAGGGTCCCATACTACTGAACACATCCTGCTCTGTTAGTTAATTCTCCAAACCCAAAACTGCAGGTCTGAATCTCGGGCGAAACAAAGCTTTGGTACTGTAGTGTATGTTATTTAACCTGCTGTTTATTAAGTAAATACATTATACTGCTGTTGTAATTAAAGGTGATGCATTATTCATAAATACGCGAGTAAATAAAACAGGCCATGTAACACCGCTCTGGACAAAAGGTATCCAGCGATCCACACATAAACCCAACCCTGGCGTGTAGTTTAGGAAATGACCCACTTTCAAACAAAAATCAATGATGAATCACATAAAATCACTTCATTTAACCTGAAACTCCACGGCCTCGGCTTATTTTCAACAAGAACAAGCAAAACGACACCGTTTTCTACCGAGTACACATGGTACCCCCCCAAGCATGGATATAGAAATGAGTGAAGCGAACAAGCCTTGAAATAGTGAGGAAGCATTGTTTATTTTTTCTCTGCAGGTCATGAATAGATGCAGCGAAAGGGTCGTCTATGCTATAGTCCTCTTCCATGCTGTGTGAACCTTCGGGGAGGGAAATGTTACTAATGGTGAGACTGAGGACCCTGCTTTGAGGTTTTGTTCCTAACAGTGACTTTAGCTCTCACAAGCAGCTCAGGACAAGAAACGTGGTAAATTATTAGCGGGAGTGATTAACTGCCCTGGCAACGCATCCTCGAACCAACGACTGTTTTCCTAACCTGCTGGGGGGGGGGGTTGGTTCTGTCTTGTGTTCCGCGGCGCGATCGAGCTAACGCTGTCCGCTCGGCGATGTGACGTCTCCCTCATTAAGGCGCCAGAGAACAACGGTGCCGCTCGAGGGGGCGTAACAAACATCCCCCGCAGGCGACGACACGAACAGCCATACAGGTCAGATACACGCGCCGGAAAAATCAAACAATGTTCAGCTCTCTCTCTCTCTCTTTCTATCCATCTCTCGCTCGCACTCTCTCTCTCCATCCCTCTATCTCCATCTCTCCGCTCTCTATCCATCTCTCTCTACCCCAATATCTCTATCTCTCTCTCTCTCTCTCTCCATCCATCTCTCTCTCCCTCTCTGTATCCCTGTATCCTTCCCTTCCTTGTTCACTCCCTTTATCAATCTCTTTCCCACTCTATCACTCTCACTCTCTCTATCCATTTATATCCCTCTCTCCTTATCAGTCTTTCTCTATCCCTTCTTCTCGATATATGCCTCTCTTTTGATACGTTTATCTCTTTCTCTCTATCCCCTTTCACTCTCACCCTCTCATTTTATACATCTATGTTCCTCCCTCTCTTTAACCATTGCTTTCTCTCTATCCCTCCAGCTCTCTCCATCTCTTCCTTTCTCTCCTCTCTCCATTGCTCCTCCTCTCTCACCCTCTCCCTCTATCCATCCATCTTTCTCCCTCTCTTACTTCTTATCCACGTCTTCACTCTCTACTCCTCCTGCCCCTCTCTCCCTCATCCCCCCATCATCTCTGTAAGACCACAGATAAAATGGAGGAAAGCCTCACATCTGTTAGCCGGTTAGGCTGGTATGAGCAGAGAACCCTGATCTCTCGGCCCAAAGAAAAGAGCTCAACATTCAGTGGGGGGAGGGGGAGAGGGTGGGGCTACGGGCGGAGCTTTCGGAGAGAAAAGTGACGGGACGCGCTGCGGAGGACCGCCAGAGACGACGGGGAAAGATCGCTCGCCGAAAGCCTCTTTATCCCCTCCCTATTTATTTAGCGTTAATTAAAAAAGAAAGGAAAACACCTTAATTTGATTAAGACGGATGGCCGCGCGGACTGCCATGGGCGGGCTGATAGATATTCCCCACGCACCGGGGGCCAATCTTCTCTCCGCACAACAAGCCATTTATGAATCCTATTTCCCCGTAAGCAGAGCCGACCGGCGTCCAGTAATTAACCACAGTAATACTGAGCAATGCTTCGACTTTCAAGCGCATTCCTTTCGCGTCCGAACACCACTCAGGGGCAAAAACAGTCCTCTCTCTCTCTCTCTTGCTCCATACATTAGCACTTTAAATATATTCTACGTGTTCCTTGGGAGTCTCAAAAATATGCAAATATCGCATTGAGATGCACTGCGTTTCTGTATAGAAAATAAATGAACAGTAGGTGTGCATGAGCGCGAACGAGTCTTTACACAATGGAGAAAACAAAGCTGACTGATTACACTTCATTCTTTCAAATGAGGTGTCGAAAACCGCCTTTGTTTATGCGTCGGTTTTTCTAAGCGTTAACTCTCCAACATTTTCATATTTGAGACCGGTAAGGAAGACGGACTCGTTTAGTCATCGTTGTCTCCTAACCTTTGACATTACTGAAGACAGATAGAAATATGATTAAAGACGAAGAAAACAGTAGAAGTAGGGCATAAAGAAAGATGGAGGAAGGGAGGGGCGGGTCACTCACCACCTGTCCGTTCTGCGGGTTCTTGTGTGCGTACGGCGGCCCGCGGATGTGGTTCCACATCTGACCCGAGGTCATGGCGAACACCACACACTGAGTGAGAGCACAGCCGGAGGTCAGGAGGTACAACTGCAGCCTACATTCCCAGCATTTCTCCTCTGTTACTCCTTTAGCTACCTGTTCAACCTTCTGGTACACTCAAAAAAATGAAAAGTTATAAAATGTCAGATTTACTTAATAATGTCACGTCAACTGGTTCCACAAAACTGAGTTACGTGCATCCCACTCAATGCAACTAATTAAACTGGCCAAAAAAGTCAAATAAAGGTTATGCAAAGCAATTTGCATGGAACCAGTTGACATAACATTATTAAGTAAATCTAACATTTCAGAACATTTCATTTTTTTGAGTGTAGAGCACATTATGAGTCACTGTATCTAATTGAAGGATGTATTGAACCTCACCTGATTAAGCCATCTGTAAAACTCAGCTGAGGTACGTTAAGCTGAAAACATCCAATCAGTTAGTTTCTACAAATCTTTCACTTAGATACAGTGACTCAAAATGTGCTTCACCAGGAGGCTGAACAGAAAGTTCAGGGCTAAACCTGAGGGAGGGATGATGTACGGAGCGATTCGGGGATGGGAAACTAAGACCTCTTTCGAGAAGCTGGATTACCAAATTAACCAGACAACTGCACCATGTAAAATTTTGAGCCCTTCCACAAGCAGAACTTGGGGTGAAAGTATGAAGATCTACAATACATTTCATTCAGTGCAGTTATCCAGCGAACTTGGTAATCCAGTTTAGCCAGTTATTTGCCTCCCATGATCTATTAAACCTGCGCAGAGGTGTTAGTGAGCGCTGCACACTGATGCTATAGCTAGCAAAGTGCTAGTTAGCTCAACAAACCCATTTCCAGGACCTCCCCCATGAACAATTTAATCAGGCAGGCATGCTCTTATGCTGATAGTAACACGAAGTGCTCGTGCTGACAATGGTGATCATTTATCGCTCATTACTGCTGCTCGATGTTGCGGAGAGTAACACCCTGCCAAGCAGGAAAACCTTCACAAGCATGTTGCAGCATATTTAGCGTTTCTAAGTGACGGTCATTTGAATGATTATTTAAGACACGCTCTCTCGCATGGTGCGCAATTCTAAATTCACTCAGTTCAGCACTGCCTCTTTGTACTTTCAACTTTAAGGTGCAAGGAGACCATTTTGAACATATCATAACTGAACATTTCAGCAACAAAGAGAAAATTATCACTACTGGACCTGGGAGGACATATTCTTCAAAGAGTTTAGGAAATGCCTGATGGATTCCAGTCTGCTAGGCTGGTTTCTGGTCTGCTATACTGGGCTCTTGTCTTCTAGGCTAAATTCTCCCTCATGAAAATATCCTATAGTTATTTCTTAGTAATACTATAACATTTTTGGCATAACTGCGGTATTACAGTGGTTTACACAAAGTACCACTACAGTAGTACTATAGCGATCACATTATCACTATATTATTACCACAGTCAACAGTACCATGATATTAATATAGTCCACACAACTGTATTGCTGTAGATTGATTAACTATAGTATCACTATAGTAATACTACGCTACGGTAGCGAAAATACCGTCCATGTAAGAAAATATAGCTTATAATTATAGTAATTTCTCATAAGGGCTGCTCTGCCTGGGCACGTTCTGAACCGCTCAGCTGGGTTCCGCTCTACTAGGCAGGGTTCCAGTCTGCTAGGCTAGGCTATGGTCCGCCAGGGTAAGTTCTGGTCTGCCAAGCTGGGTTCTGGTCTGCCAGTCCGGGGTCTGTGCCTTACCAGTGCCGCCATGGCCCAGCCCGTCTTGTTGTAGATGAACTCTAGGTTGTTTCTCCTCAGGTAGAGCAGTCCTCCCACCAGCGACACCAGCAGGGCCAGGGCGATGGTGCCGGAGTAGTTGGGCGGCCGGAACACCCTGATCTGAAAGCCAGACAAAGTTTGTTTGCACGCAGCCAATTGATGTGAAGCTGGCCCACGAGACGAGGGAAGGAGGAGGAGGTCAGACGCTCTACAACAAGATCGCCCGGCATCGCTCTTGCCTCGCCCCGCAGACCCTCTCGGGCTGTGATAACTGTGACTCAGTGGCTCCTATACACATAGGATCTTTGACCCCATAAAACCTATATGGGCCCATTTATGGGCTCCTCTAATACAGCTGCCGTATTCAAACTAATGGAACTTCAAGCTTATTTTAATTTCTGGTGGAGATCAAGGTTTCCAGAGATTTCCAACATATCAATTACAGGGAAATGTGTATAAGATGATGTGCAAGATCTAGATATTTTACATTTGATGTACTGCTGTGGCCACAAGATATGGCACCCTGGGTTTGAATATTTTTCTCAACATCAGTGCAATGTAGCTTCAGTGAAGCACTGAGACGAGCAGGTACAGAATATGTATTTGATATTGACCTACAAGGCTTTTTTTCTGACTCTGAATCTACTTAAGGGAAAACTTATGTGACAAGTAAGGACAAATCTGATTGGTTATCGGAGATGGCCAATCCAGGTTCAGAAAGTAAAAGTCATACCCAATACTGTTTGGGTTCCAATACTTGTAGGGACAAATTAGCGTAGCAGAGGAAATGCATCACAAGACTATCTACTCTCTTGCCTCTGAATTGCCCACGTAAGCGATTCACCTCATTTCTCCATCCTTAAAGTTGTTTTGATGCCGGGCTTCGCATCTCCAGCCATCCAAGTATGCCTTGTGAGCGTGAAAAATTGTTCATTTTCAACAAGGGGCCGAGGCGATGTTATCATTCAAAAAATACTTATCTCTTATCTGAGAATGATGTGTGGCTTCTCCCTAAAGGTGGTTCTTGAGAGGGATGACATCATCAAATGGATGATGTAATCAGGGAAGGAAAGGTTTTCACCAATGATTGGGTGAACTTCATTCAATTAGTGGAGCTACAAATAACATTAATTAATTTCATTCATTAGCATAAAAATCTTTGTTCTCAACAAAAATCATTCCAGTGACTCACTGATGACTCAGTTCAGGGTTTATGAAACATTGTTCCAGATGGTTTACATCCAATCTTGATTTTTTTTGGACGCAGTACTCCTTAAGTGTGTGGAAAGACAGCCAGGCTTTCTTTGCCTGATCTGGCTAAATGAACCCCAAACTCGTAATAAGAGACACCTAAAGTTACAATGGCAAGGGAAAAGAAAGCCACCTTCGTGACGGTGAAATCCTCGACTTCAGGCTCCCCGTACCTCGCTAACCCGCTAATCTCGCTATTTCGTGCTCCCCTCTGTGATCCAGTGTCCTTTGGGTGGCTGCAAGCCCTCTGAAAACATGAATACCCACACTATTTGTATAGCGGAGTACGTATTCCGCAAATATCGGCACGGTTAGTAATCTCTGCATGGATTATGGGATGCCGTGGCTTGGGAGCACCCCTCGAGTATATTGAGTCATCAGCAGTTATGCTAAGCCGTCTCAGAGCGCGCCAAGGTAACCTGCTGAGAACAAAAAAACAATTTGCCTCCCCACCGGCTTTGTTTGGTACCCGGCCCCTGTGAAACGGTAGTAAATGTTGGAAGGGAATTAGTCTTTCCCCTGCTCGATTTTTACGAGGGAGTGAGTTCTGGACCCTCGGCCCATAAAGATGTTTGTGTCTTCTCTGAAGGTCATAATATCGCCCGTGAGACCCGAGCACTGACAGTCCCTTTCACGCCTTCTAACCAACCGGACTGTCCCACATGGGGAGAAGAACCCATCCCATAATGCGCCTCTCCCAAAACACACAAACACAGGAGGGCTCATTCAGAGTAATCTGATAACTAATGCAGCTGTCTCAGAATGACCAACATGTTCTTACCGACACTACAGAATAGGCAAAGTGCAAAAGGTAGTGTAGATCAGATATTTTGTGTTTATTAATTTTTAACGGTGGCTTAATTTAAAGGCCACAGGTAATCATGATCCATTACAGCAGATTTAATCTCTAAGCTTTCAAAGGTCCCATAGGACGAAAATCCTGTTTTTCCTCACCCTCACATATGAACTTTGCTTCTCTCTTTACCTGGTCCCTGACAAAATGTGAAGCCAGATTCCCTTCCTAAAAATCTTGAATAGCTTGCTTGGTTTTTAAACCCCTTTTGACATCACAAGGGGAGTCCATTGCATAGTATTGCTAGCGAAATGTTTGTGGCTGCAAGAGTTTATACTCTTCAAGTGGTTCTACAGAACCTGATGTATAAATTTATGTGTCGGATGAGTCTGTGAATGTCATCATTAACGGTATAAATAAAACGGTGAGTAGCTGTGTCAGATACTCCTCAAGCCTTAGGATACATTGGCTTAAAAGCATACATATATAACAGTCTTAAATGGGCTGGCCTCAGACTGAGGCTTATCTGGACTGCTTTTTACCTATTTGTGTCTGTCTCCCTTTTTGTTTTTGTACAATATGTGTTTTTTACTTTTACGGTGCAATGGACCTCTCTTTGGGATCGATCTATCTATCTATCTATCTATCTATCTATCTATCTATCTATCTATCTATCTATCTATCTATCTATCTATCTATCTATCTATCTATCGCCCACTACAGAGAGGTTCCAGCTTCAGCTCCCACTATTCACTTTGAACTGGGAGGATGCAGCCAATGAGTGCAGAGCTTCTTTTTCTTTGACTCACAGCATGTGCAACACAGCACATAGTTAATGAGGCGAGGAAATGAGACTGGAGGCTGCCTCCAAATGTGGGAAATCTTGTTTTTTTTTCTGCTACAAGCTTCAATACCTTGTTTAACAGACTCCAGGGAATTGTCTGAAATTGTTAAACAGTTGTATAATACGGGACCATTAAGGTGCTAAATAACAAATATGCGATTATGATGTTCTTAAGTGAACCTTTTTAAAGAGCTGACATAACAATCACTTCTGGTAATTGAATGCAAAGGCGTTCAATTGAATTTTGGAAAAAATAAAGCGCAGTTTCAAAAACACACTCTCCAGAAGGTTAAGGAATGCCTCTATGCCGCCATTGACTGACATCCAAGTCCAGAATATTGGCAGCTAGCAGAGAACTAGTGGACCGTTTACTTTTGCTTGTTGTAGAATTGTCGCTTGGCTGGTTGAGTAATTCGGCCCACCCCATACCATCACGTGGCCCTTCGAAACAACAAAGAATACCGCTCTCCGCTCTCCGAGTCTGGCAGAGCGGTCATGGCGGTAGATAACGTTATGTTATGCGCCAATGATGCAGGAAGACCGCTGGCATCCAATCAAGCAGAAGATCCATACCTTAGTGACAGGAAGCCATTCTCTCGCTACAGGTGATTCCGCAATACCGAGCAGGTCATGCCCGATTTAACGGAAAAGAGAAAGAAAGTTTGATCGTGAGGTGCTTCAAGCTACTGCTTCTGTGCTCAAGTGGGAGAGCTAGGCCCCTGAGTTTAGTGTCTTCAGCTACGCACAATGCGGAGCTTCAGAAAGATAATGTCCACGTTTCCCACATAATGATCTCTGTTACAGTTCAAGGGATGAATGCTTTCCTGGACTAACGACGGCCATAATCGTCACAACATCCCTCATGTTTTTAGAACCAAACTGTGCCTTATTGTCCGTCACATATGCGTTAAGATACAGCTTTCGCAAAACGAAAAGGACGATGCTAATACCATTTGTGAGGGAGCGCTCTCATTTGGCCACATAAAATAAATTACTTGTATAGCATCCTTCACATTTCAATTTCCTGGGGTGGGCGGAAGGTTTATTTATTCTCTATTTAAATATATTAAGAGTTGAGATCCAAACAGCGCATTAAATCCAAATCACATGTACATGTATTGCAGTGAAGATTCATATCTGCCCTCCCGCATACTGTAAATGGTGCAGTGATTTAAAAGCCCAACAGATCGTCTGCTGCATGGACGGGGATTCTGAGCATTTTTCTCTCTTCATTTTTGGTGCCACTTTAACAGATTTTTTTCAAAATAAAACGTAAAAAAAATTGGAGATGGCTGGGTTTCTAAGGGGCAGGCGGGAATGCTAACCTGGTGATTTTTTTATATGATCTTGAGTGCTTTCACCTGTCTCGCCGAAATGAAATAAATCAGTGCTGTTGATTTAAATATGTAAGCTAAAGCCTGAAAACATTGCTAAGTGCCATTAGGCGAAGGAATTAATTGCTAAAATTGGCTTACCCTTTACAGAGTGTTTGATGATGTCAGTGCTAAGTCCTTATGCACACTTGAATCATGGATGTTTATTCTGATATTTGCAATGCAAATGTAAATGGAGAAAATGACTGCAAAGAGTCAACAGCAAAGCTGCTCAATCTTCTTCATGGGAGATCTAATGTCCTGCAAGTTTTCATTCCAACCCAAACAAGGCAGACATCATTCAGCTGCAAGCAATCTCATTGAGCAGCCATTTTGTAGAACCTAGGGTGCCACATTTGGGTCGAAATTAAAAGCTATGTGACAGAAGATGTCTACAGACAGGATGCAGGATTACAAGTCTGGTTTTGGGTTCACTCAATGTTCCAAATATGGGAGGGTTTGAGAGGGCTTTACTCCGTATAGCCAACTCCATAATCCTGCTTCACGGAACAGGTTCATGGTCTACTGCAGCAGTTCCCATACTTCTTGAGGGACACCGGCAGGATCCAGATATGTGTCCCGTTCCTCCTTAAACGCACCAGATACAACCAGTCAACCAGATTGCAAAATCAAGGGGTAATGATGAGTTAAAAAAAACACTTAAAAAATCTGGATTTGTCTCGTGGGCCACATGAAGAGCATGGGAACCGCTGCACTCAGAGAGAAGGGTACGATAAGAATCCATTTCTGTCCCTCAAAGTAAAATCCGCACTAATGTACCCCAAGGGCCAGTTGTTGGACCTTAAGGTAATTATGTGTACCCTTTTGGGGACTAAAAAGGTACCTACACATTTTCAAGGGCACAGGGTACTACCCCAGTGATGCTACATGCTACTGTACCCCTATAGCAGCAGTGAGGTACTTCATTTTCTGAAAGGGGGGTTGAACTGTCCATCCACCCTCCCCCTTTTCCCTGCCCCTCTCCACCCAGCTGAACGCAAGACCCTCCCCCCCCCCTCCTCATGCCCCCGGGTTACTCGCCTGCACGTCCGTCCTGTCAGCGATCCACTTGGCCAGCTGCTCCGAGGCGAAGCCGATCCGCTGGAGGTCGAAGGTGTCAGCCCTCTTGGGCTTCCCCTTCGGGGGGAAGTGCATAAACGTGGGAGCCGAGTTCATGTTCAGCTGCAAGGTCAGAGAGGTCAAGAGGTCAGCCAGTCTGGTAACGGCAGCAGCGCTGGCAGTGTAAGGTAGTGATCAAGGGGGCTACCTCATTAATCAAAAAATAAATAAAACCAGGGCCGCAAAATACAGAAATTATACCATCACTCACACACACACACACACACACACACACACACACACACACACACACACGCACGCACGCACGCACGCACACACACACACACACACACACACAGACACACACACAGACACACAAGCACACATTCACATAAACACAGACAACATACACACATGCAAACAGACACAGACACAAAAAAACACAAACACACACACACAAACACACACACGTATACAGACACACACACATACACACAAGCACACACTCACATAAACATAGACAACATGCACACATGCAAACAGACACAGACACAAAAAAACACAAACACACACTCAAAACACAAAGACACACACACACACAAAAACAGAAACACGAACACAAACACGTATAGGAACACACACAGACACACAAACACACACACATATAAACACAAATGCACACACACGTAGTAGCAGACACACATGGACAAACACGAACACACACTGGAATGCAAACGCAGACACGCGCTCAAAATTTAATTGATGCTGTTCTTCAAAGCGAGGATCTCTGTAATCATTTGGGCGGCTAAACAACGAGGGCCTGATCGCGTATGCTAATGCCAGCCTCTCTGCACAGTCACCTCTGCTGCTCTTCACCTGTAATTAAAAACAACAATAAAGTGCCCCTGCCACTCAAACAGGAGGCCTCATTACCAAGTTACTTATTTTGCTTGTACTGAATGAGCCTTCGAGCATGTCTCCTGTTCCGGGTGAGGCGTCCACAGCGATCTCGCATTAAGAAAAACAATTCGAGGGAAGAGATCGCCCGCATTTAATTATGCGCCGTTTCAAACTTCAGCGGTAATTACATAATTGCCTGAGAGGGGCATTTTACCTTGAAAAATGAAAATGTTAATTAATCGCGTCTGAATGTTTGGAGTCGTGTCTGATCATTTTCAAGCGAAGCGGTGGAGCGATAACGCTGAGGCTTTTGTCAGAGGATGCTTTTCAAGGTAATCTGAGTTTGGAGCTGGTGTCAAGGACCGGCAGTGATGGACAGGAATCAATTCGCACTGGTCTTTGACTTGCAGTTGCAAGCAAAGTCGTTCCTCCCAAACTTTGAAACAAGTTTGGTGAGTTCAGCGTTTCATGAAACTTGAGCAGTGCCTGTTCAATTGTTACTTGTGTGCAATAGTGAAGCACCAGCTCAATTGCTACTTCAGCAGTATTGGTGCTTGCATCTTTCTCGATTTCTTGAGAACCGCTTAGCCAAACAACTTCAAACTCTACAATACATCTCCTCGGGTCCACAGCATTACACTCGCCAATTTTCAAGTCGATCGGATGAACGGCTCTCAAGTTATGCAAAGGACTCTTCTACAAACAATCACATTCACGTACAGACAGAGATTTCTTGCTGCATAGCGCGATGAACTTTCCAAACTGTATGCTTGCAAGGAAAAAGAAAAATCACAATAAATTTAGGCCAATATCCTGCACAAATGCGGAATAAAATGAGGCCAATAAAACTTGTATTCTTGCATGCATTCTCCATACCAAGGAGCTCAATAAGCCAGAAAAGTTGAGCCCAGAGAGAAACTAACAGTCAACTTTATCTGGATGTCTACCAGACGGAAACCCAAATAGCTGGAAAGACAGACTAAGACTAACAGACTAAGGTTAATAGAAGCACAATGGCTACTACAGATGCTAGTCGGCTGGCGTCCAAGTGGCATCTTTTCAGCACTAGCTTAAGGTTGTATTGTGCCACTTTCTGCAATCTTGTCACAACATTATAGAAATCAAACACGCCATTCACTCTCAAACTGTGCCAGCAGCCATACCACAATTCCATCTGCTTCAGCTGTGTGGCTGAAGCTAAGCAGGTGTGGGCTTGGTCAGGGCTTGGATGGGAGACCACTGAGGAACACCAGGTTGCTGCTGGAAGAGGTGTTGGTGGGCCAGTAAGTGGCGATCTTCCCTCTGGTGGGATTGCCCCAGTGCAGTGATGGGGACACTGTACTGAATGAGACGCCGTCATTTAGATGAGACGTTAAACTGAGGTCCTGACTCACTGTGGTCATTTAAGATCCTACGACACTCTTCGATAAGAGTAGGGGGTTCCCCGGTGTCATGGCTAAAAGTCCCAACCTGGCTCTTTCGATCTGCCGCCTAATCATCCCCTGATCTAATTGGCTGTGCAATTCCTCTGTCCCCCCTACCTCTTCCCCCAGGGCTCCCTTGAAAAAGAGATTTCAATCTCAACAGGACTTCCCGGGTTAAATAAATAAAATAAAAGACTCATTCCTCTCGGCCATTCTGAGTCTCAAATGAGCTCAATATGCTGGTCTTCGGACTATGGGAGGACAAGGGCACACCGGGAGAAAGCCCACGCAAACACAAGCAGAGCATGCAAACTCCACACAGACAGGCCCCAAGCTGGGTTAAAACCTCCTTGCTGAGGCAAAAGTACAGTACC
The DNA here is from genome assembly GCA_029721435.1 of Gymnothorax reevesii. Taxonomy (NCBI): domain Eukaryota; kingdom Metazoa; phylum Chordata; class Actinopteri; order Anguilliformes; family Muraenidae; genus Gymnothorax; species Gymnothorax reevesii. The sequence continues at coordinate 17,752,974 of CM056574.1, forward strand.
AACCTCCTCCAGATATTACTGATTAACAAGCCATCAATCATGGTGAAGGTACTAACAGAGGGAAACAGTGAGTGTTGTGACAGGTTAGAATGAGAATCTCCATATTCCAGGCCCACGGTATAAAATGATTCAGCATCATTCTGCACTGCCTTACACCATGAAAGCAACTTTTGAACAGGACCAAGCATACACTGAAGAGCGCTGACCCTTGCCAAAGTACTTCTGAAACCAACACTTCCTCCGGGTATCTCCTTCAAGCATCAACGAACAGAAATCAATTTTGGGAGCGGACTGCGTGTTTTCCGATGAATGATAACGGCGCGGTAGAAGGTAAGAAGTGCTGATGTTATTAGTTTTTTTTTTTTTTTTCAACGAGACAACCTTTGTTAGCCTGAATCATCTGCAGCATCTCAGACTTCAGGGACTAACGGGACACAAGGAAAGGACGCAGAATTCGGGCGAGTCCGCGCTTGCCAGCGATCCAAGCCTTTCATCACACATATTGGCTATTCGGAATTAAGGGGAAAAAACTCAATGCATTCTGTGTGCCAAGAGTCTTTCAAAGTCAAACACAGTGACTGACTCGGCACTCGAAGGATCCATCACTGACAGACAGCTTAGCACTTGTTCAAACAGACCTAAGGCAGCAGATGAAATAAGGCCATATAAGAAAATTAGTTGGTTAGCATCCTTCACACTTCAATTTTCAGGGGCAGGTGGGAGGTTTATTTTTTTTTTAAATTTTATTATACTAAGAGTTTGAGATCCAAACAGCGCAATAAATCCAAATACAAGTACATGTATTAACATATCTGCATAACTAACCCATAAGAGGCGAAGTGATTAAAAGCCGAACATATCGTCTACTGCATGGACAGAGATTCTGAGCATTTTGTAACTGGTGTGATTTTAACAGAATTTTTTTTAAATAAAATGTTTGAAAAATTGGAGGTGGGAGGGTTTTTCTGGGGTGGGCGGGAAAGCAAACCAAATAATGTTTTATACAGCCTCATGCAGTCTTAAAGGTGCTGTATTATGAAAAACTTGTTTCTCCTGGCCTTCACTTATATAATTCGGTCCTCACTTAACCTAACAACGGACAAAACGTTAGTCTCACTCACGTGGACTCCCCGCCCGCTCGAAACAGTGCACAGTTAAGGAGGGGAAAGCCCGCAGGGCTGAAGTCTGGCTGCAAATGCTGAATTCAAGTGTTTTTTTTTTTTTTGCTACAAGCTTCTAAATTGTGTCTGACAGACACCAGGAAAATGTCTTAAATTGTAAAAATGAGCAAAACACCGGACCTTAAAAACAGGGTAGGAGATAATGACTCAAAACCTGTCGGTCATCTTAGATTTTTATCATTCTATTCACTCCTCCCCCCTGCCCTCGAATTGAATGGAAACCGTTACGCTGTAAAAATAAAGACTTGAAAAAATAAAGCGCCCAACTGCACAGGATTTTAGAGTTTACTGAACAAGAGTTCTTGTGTCTGAACAATCAAATTTTTGAAAGAATTTGGAACTTGACGTTGAACCCACTCAAGTTCGGCAGCTAGTTGCCAACTTTTTCTTTTTTTACCCAGTAATTGCCACTCAGCAGCCATCTTAAGTGAGCCCTGACAGGTCATTTCATTGCACAAATCAAAGAAGAGGCGCATCTCCCGTTCTCGAGAGGGACAGACGGTCGGCTCACCTGCTGGAAAACGTCGGCCCCTTCGTCGTAGTCCACGACGGTGAAGAAGAGCTTGTTGGAGAAGGCGGAGGAGTAGCGCCAGGAGTTAGCCAGCACCTGGTACTCTTCATTAGCCTGCCTGCGAGAGATAGCGGGGGAAGGACAGACCGCGGTGAGGGCACGAGAGAAGGCGCAAAACCAGTGAGCTAATAAAGCATGCCGTTAGCCACCTTGTGAGGTTTAATAAGGCTGAAAGCGTAGGCCAAACACTGCCACTAATTTACGGCTCGGCTGCCAAAATAAACATGACACGTCCGAAAATGGTGATTTCGCTTCTACCGCCGTCGTCTTATTTTTTAATTACTTACTGGTGTTGCAGAGGAAGACTCCCACGACAGGTGGCCACTTATTTCACAATAAAAAAATAAAAATAAAAGCTAAAAAAAATAACTTCAGCTCAACAGGAGAGAGGCTACTTAACAGGAGAAACCGTCAGTCGGTTCTGCTCCAGTAATAATAATGTTTTACGTGTTGAAAGCCTTGTAAAGGAAAGGCTTTCTCTTTGTTTTCCTCCGGAATGAAGGTTTAATTACAAACCTGGTTAAGTGTAGCGCAAATGTTGAATCTGGTCATCCATTTCACTCTGCCAGCTCATGCATCAGTCTGTCAGGCAGCGCGGTTATTTATCGCGCGACGGCCGATTTGTGGCCCCTTTATCATGCAGAGATTGATGACTGAGCCTCACTCTCATCACACCGAAGGCACACTGGGGGACCAAGAAGGCCTGGACCCCCTTGCGGCACAAGCATGGAGGTGTGTGAGTGAGTGTGTGTGTGTGGGTATGTTTATTTGTGTGTGTGCATGCTTAGGTGTGTGTGTGTGTGCATCTGTGTGCGCGTGTCTGGGTGTGTAAAAGTGTGTATGTGTGTGCACGTGTCTCGATGTATATGAGCGTGCTCATGAATGTGTGTGTGTGCACGAGTCTGAGTGCATATGAGTGCGTGAGAATGCATATGCACGCATGCTTGTGTGTGTGGTTGTGTATGGTTTTGCACACGCGTCACGTGTCTGGGTGTGTGTACGTGTGTGTGCACGCGTGTGTCTGTAAATTTGTGTGTATGCAAGTGCCTTTGTGTCTGGGTGCATACACGCCCTTGTGGATGATCACGAGCATGTGTCTGAGAGTGTGTGTGTGTGTGTGTGTGTGTGTTTGTGTGTTTGCATGAAGGCATGAATGTGTTAGTTCTTTCATTAACAAGCGGAAAGGGCCCTTAATTACCCACGCCCGAGGAGGCGGCGTGGGTATACAGTTTGGCACCATCTGTCTGTCTGTGTGTGTGTGTCTGTCCGTGCGACAGCTCGGCCACCACTGAAGCTAGGGTGACCAAACTTTGTGGGGTAGATGATCCTAGGGTACCCTGTCCAAATTTGCATTTTGAGGTCCAAAGGTCAAAGGTCAAGGTCAACATGAGGGGTGGATTAGCATCTCTATAGAGTGTGCATCATCTAATTTGTACTGTACTGTGTGTGTGCTTCAGATGGAGAAATGAAAAAATATAATACATCGAAAATGTGATAGAGGATTGGGGTCAAGTCTACACTCTTCAGTTCAAGTTGAGAGAAAGCCAGGTCAGTAGTCAGCTTTGCAAGAGGCATCATGGGATATTTAATAACTCCTGTCAGTGGATGTCTGCGTAAGCGCCATTTATTGTCTCATCACCATGTCTAAATATTGCACTGTAATTATACGTTAATTTCTATTGTGCACTTTGCTAAATAACAACTTGATATTTCATCTAAACTGTCTGAATAGAACTTTGGTGGCAAAATTTTGGGTGTATTTTATTTTTGCCTGTTTTAATGACGGCATGTTTAGATACCAAAAGGCCAAACATTTGTCGAAGTTTACGAATTCTCCAAAGTATTATTCTCTATGAGGTCTATACTATTCCACGATCAGTTTGATTTCTTTTTTGACCGAACAACATCCAAAACAACCAGAGGTCTCTGCAAATAAGAAACGTTGTCTTCTTTGGCCAAGAAAAACCAGTAACATCGAAATTGATAGGCCAGGGTATTTGTATTGCACCAGTTACCAACGATGTTACTGATTTTGTGTGAGCTAAAAGGTTTTGCACTTGCAAAACAACTTAGTGAATCCAGCGCTGAGTTTCCGTGGAAGTGAACTGACAGATGCCCCACTGCCAAAACAACTATACACATGAATATTACATGAGCTACGCGCAAAAAGAGATAATAATAAAATTAAATGCAATGCGAAAACACTTATCTGTAGAAATCACAGTTCTTCCATAGTGGAATGTTAACATGCATCAGTGTTTAATTTTTCTGTTCTATTTCTGCACTTTAATTATGAATTTGGAATGGCGTCATTTCCATCTCAGCGGGAACACAAAATGAAAATGCGACATGCCAGGATGACATCTGTAATCTCTGGATAGCCTCGGAGTGACTGCTTTGCCTTAAACGATTACTGAACGCCAGCATAGCTCAACGGAGGCTTAATGTCAGACGAGGACGACCCACCGCCGAAAATCCGATTTGCGGCGTCTTCTCCCCCCCGCGACTTACGTCAAAACTCACCAGCGAAGTAATGGCTGCTCGGCCTCAACACGGCGCGCCGTCGCTCTGCATAAACCTCTCCCGTCTCCTCCCAAAACTCTGAGCGAGAGACGCGTGACATAACGGGGCACGTTTCCGAGCGACATCTCGGCTGAGCGGGGAGCGTGTTCCTCGCTGGCAGGACTAATGCGTTTTTAAAGACGTGTCAGGACTGGCGCGCTTTAAACGGAAATGCGATGCATATTTATCGCGACGGCGGATGATTAAAACGGCATTATGGGTCACGAGGAACGCGGGCGATGACGAGCCGCAGAAAGGTTGTCTCAGATGGAATTAACTTTCCCCATCGTTTCGTCATTTACATGCTAATTTCACACATAATCTTAATTCAATATAGATGCTCAGATCTGCACTCTGCATGAGGCCCAGTAATAGATAAGGGTCAAAGGTCAGCGAATTTCTCACTGCTGTAAATAACAGCAAATAACTCAGTCTTCATTTAGTGACTATGAAAAGCACTTTCCCTTTCATGTAACTGCAAAAAAATCTGTCTTGTAACACTGTACACTAGCCAATCACTAGTCAGATGACAGGTGATAATGGATAATGGGGGGGGGTTTGATTGGGGAGCTCAGAACTCTAAGCTACTCCCTTAAATTCACATAGGCCTGGTTTACACTGGCCTTATTTCCCCATGTGGGTTATGACTTTACAATTGAGGAAGACTATGTGCACCTGACTCAAGACAATCACGCGTCCTTATGTCTGCCTGCTTTTCAGAGGTTTGATTTAGTCGTCTTTTTCCTGCCGTATAATAAGGATGTTCTGCTTAACTGTTGATTCTCAGGACCAGAACAAGAACAAAGAGTTAAAACCTAGAACATCTATCATTCTATCAAAAATGGTATGTTATTTGAAAAAAACTTCCAATTTTATCACTAATTTGATGTACTGTATTTGTACATTTGTACATTTGTACATACGTACTGTGCATTTTTGTGTTCGCAAAACCGTTAATAGATAACATTACTTGTGTTAAAAGTAACTCCAAATGTCTTATAAACTAAGCAATTCAATATGCAAAACAACATTTTGTATGTTATCAACATATTAATTCTGTGCCTGTGTATAGTTATTATGCAAGATGAAGAGTAGATGCATTCGAGAGCTTGTTGCTTATTTTCAGGATTAGCTTAGCACTTATGTCACTATATTTTATTTATTTGACAGACTCATTTATCCAAAGCGACGTACAAGAAAGTGAGGCGTAATAAATTGTGTTGCGGACACTGAGGTGTTGTGAATTCTCAAAATGCTGTTCTGAAATTAAAAGTGTGGCTTATTACTCTAGTCCTTTCCACAACAATTTGGACAGCAAGATTTTTCCACTATACAATACAGAGTAACTAATCCTCGCCACCAGTGGCCTGAGTCCTTCCTACTGAGGAAAACACTACATGCAGACAGAGTGTTCACTACCTGCAGGAGAGAACACTACCTGCAGAAAGAGGGTACACTACCTGCAGGAGAGAACACTACCTGCAGAAAGAGGGTACACTACCTGCAGGAGAGAACACTACCTGCAAAAAGAGTGCACACTACCAGCAGAAAGAGTATACACTACTGGCAGGAGAGAACACTGCCTGCAGAAAGAGTGTACACTACCTGCACGAGAGAACACTACCAGCAGAAAGAGTGCACACTACCTGCCAGAGAGAACACTACCTGCAAAGAGAGTGTACACTACCTGCAGGAGAGAACACTACCTGCAGAAAAAGTGTACACTACCTGCACGAGAGAACACTAGCTGCAGAAAGAGTGCACACTACCTGCAGGAGAGAACACTACCTGCAGAAAGAGTGTACACTACCGACAGGAGAGAACACTACCTGCAGAAAGAGTGCACACTACCTGCACGAGAGAACACTACCTGCAGAAAGAGTGTATACTACCTTCAGAAGAGAATACTACCTGCAGAAAGAGTGTATGCTACCTGCAGGAGAGAACACTACCTGCAGAAAGAGTGCACACTACCTGCAGGAGAGAACACTACCTGCAGAAAAAGTGCACACTACCTGCACGAGAGAACACTACCTGCAGAAAGAGTGTACACTACCTGTAGGAGAGAACACTACCTGCAGAAAGAGTGTACACTACCTGCAGGAGAGAACACTACCTGCAGAAAGAGTGCACACTACCTGCAGGAAAGAACACTACCTGCAGAAGGAGTGCACGCTACCTGCAGGAGAGAACACTACCTGCAGAAAGAGTGTACACTACCGGCAGGAGAGAACACTACCTGCAGAGAGAGTGCACACTTCCTGCATGACAGAACACTACCTGCAGAAAGAGTGCACACTACCTGCGGGAGAGAACACTACCTGCAGAAAGAGTGTACACTACCTGCAGGAGAGAACACTACCTGCAGAAAGAGTGTACACTACCTGCAGGAGAGAACACTACCTGCCAATTGAGCGAATACTGCCTGCCGAAGCAAAGGACACTATCCGCAGAGGGAGAGAACACTACTGTACCTAAAGACAGCAGGAATATTTGCTGCCAAAGGAGGGAACACTACCAGCATATAGAGGGAACACTACGCACAGAAGGAGTGAACACTACATGCATATCACGGAAACGCTACCTGCCAAAGGAGGGAACACTATGTGCAGAGGGAAGAAACACTACCCAAAGACAGAGGGCACATCACCAACAGAGTGAGTTAACACCACCTGCAGACAGAGTGAACACTACCTGCAGACAGAGTGAGCACTACCTGCAGACGGAGCACTGCCTCTGGGGCTGCAGGGCGGTGAACATGACAATGACGGAGTAGTTCCTGGGCGGGGCCTTGACGAAGCGGCGAAACTTGTCGCCGTTCATGCGCACGACGGAGCGACGGGAACTCCACTCCATCATCTGCTCAACCTTCTCCACCAGCATGTTCTACCGGAGAGAGAGAGAGAGAGAGAGAGAGAGAGAGAGGCACAGGGAGGGATGGGGGTGAAAACAATAGACAGAGTGAGAGAGTGTTAGAGATAGAGGGATGGAGAGAAAGGCAGGGAGGGAGAGAGAAAGTAAAAAGGTAAGGGAGAGAGGGAGGGAAGGAGGGGTTGAGAAAGATCAATTTTCAAACACCTTTAGTTGGGAAATTATTCAAAAATGATAAGTAGAGAAACTCAAATCAAAGCAAGAAACGGAACCAATACAAACATCTTCACAGACAGAGAGAGAGAGAGAGAGAGAGAGAGAGAGACCTGAAAGAAGGAGAGATGGAAAGAGATATCTACCTGTCACCATCCACAAACAAATAAACAACCTCTCAGTGAGAGAGAGAGAGAGGAGGATGAGGGATGGAGAGACTGAGAGAAAAGTGTAGTGAGAGAGAATATGTTCACTCCCTCCCTCTCCTCGCCCCCTTACTCTAAGTGCGCACTTAATCACTGCGATGAACTGAGGGGACAATCTGAGCAGCTTCCAGCTCTGCTGCTAATTACCAGAAACGGAGTCACTCATGAGGCTGGTGTGAGAGCCAGGGTCTGCAGTCAGCCGGGGACAGACACACCGACCCACTCACACTCTTACTTACATTCACTCACACCAACACAGACACGCAAGCGCGCACACGCAAACATGAATACACGCTGTGCTACAGACTCACAACCACGCAAACCTAAGCACACACGCACTCATGCTCATACGCACACGCGTGTCCACACGCACTCCTCCACAAAAGCACATGCGCGTACCAATTCACGCAAAATAAACTCAAGCACAGGTGCGTATACTTGCATGCGTGCACACATGAATGCATACACTGAAACTCTGCCACAAACACACTCACACACAAAAACGTGCACAAACACCCCACTCATGGACACAGGAAATGCCCATAGACACATGTACACACAAAAGCACACGCAAACTGCCACAAACACACATTCAAACTCACTCTGTTGCCAGCACACACACATACACACACACACACACACTGGCAGATCCAGATGGAAACTGCGCTTAGGCTCCAGGTGATATGGCTGATTCCTCAGCGGAAAAGCAATCTCAGTCACTCTCATCTTCTCTTGTTTTCCTGACGGGGATTGGCTCATTACGGCGTTTCTCAGAAACACACTCTGCACACTGCTTAACACTCCATCAGCTGAGCTGCACCGCTCTAAAAACTCAGAATCCCCGGCTGGGCTTTCTGTAATGCACGTGGAACACGAGCCGACCAGCAGACTGGCATTGCAACTATATTTATTGAGTGGTTATTAAGCAGTTATACAGCATCATCTTTAACTATGGCCAAAGTCACTGAGTCAGTTCTATTTAATTTAATACAGTTATTCACACTTTACTCCTGAATGCCCCTGAGCTGTCTGAGCGAAGCTAGATGCCCAGAAATCATCCTCCTCCCTGTGTCCTATGTTTACGTCCAATGTTTTGGTTTTAGTTTAGCTTCACATACAAACTGAAACACGCCGTGAGATGTTTTTCTCTTTCCACTTTGAATATTTTTTTACAGTCTGGTTGTAGGGTATGAGGCGCATGACAGCATCGGTAACAGGATAACTATCTGCACTGCAGAAGGCCTAAAGGTCATGTTATGCAGAAAAAAATGGGTTCGTTCGCCCTCGATTCCGGTTGCATTTTCCTCGACACAGGCTAAAAGCTGCTGGACCGGACGGACGCAGAATGCAAACCAGAGCCAAGAGTGTGACGGATTGGGCGCACGAGACATGGTTTGGAAACAACCCCGTCCCAAGCACTTGGGATTTGTTTTGGCCAGTTCAGTTCCCCGGCAGTACATCCCATGAAGGGGCTGGATCTTAATGCTGATGTGGACTCTGGGACGGTGGGTAACTGACTGCAGTGCAGGGACAGGTCCTGTCAGAAGGGTCGTCTGTCTCAGCCTAAGCAAGCCCGCTCCAGTTATGAGAACTTTCAGCTGCGGCTAATGCTAATAGCACCGCTACTGCCCTTTTTCTTTTAAACAACATTTTTTTATTTAGAGAAAAATTAGGGTAACATGGGGGAAGAAAAAACCATGCCGTCCAAGCATTATTTGAGTGTATATAAATGGAGAGAGAGAGAGAGAGAGAAAGGCAGTACTTAAGAATGTACTTCAGAGACTGAGTATGCAGCCCCATCCATAATGATGACAACAAGGTATGTCGTAGTGGAACATAAAATAATAAATACAAATAATTAATTAAATAACGACAAACAGAAAAAGTTCCTGCAACATTCAATGGAACTTCTGAAGTACTTAACCATACTGGTAGCAGTAACGCACTCATTTAAGTCAGCACCACTGAAACATTCGAAAAGACAGCAGCATTTTCTAAGCCTGAAATGAAAATTTCAGGAGGAGCAGAATGGAAACGGTACAACACAACTGCACCAATAATTTCTCTATCAGAAACCTTAATTTACACTTGAGAAAATAAATCTTAGGGAGAACAATTCAACTGAGAGCAGGATCCAGTGACTAAATGCAACACTAACTCAAACCTAGTTGTAAAATGGAATTAATTAATGATGACATAATTAAATGCAAATGAGTAAACGAGTCAAATTAGATGTGTTTCAATAGAGCAGACACCATTTGAATGTGACACATCTAAGAGGGGCCAGTATCATTTCTTTGAACATGTTGTCATGACCTGCGAGAAAGTTTTCCAAGGAAAGGCAAGCCACCCTTGCGAGTGCAGTTAGCGACAGGAGGACCGTACTCATGGTGAGAAAGATGCCATCCCTTTGGGTTTAGTGTCATTTCGCCCCGGACCGCAACGACCAGCTGGGCCACAGCGAGTTCAAAGCCACCGAACACCGAGCGTTCGTCAGAACTGCCTCTCCAGAGAGCAGTTATGAGCAACATTAGCACAGTCATCATGTAAAACTATGAACCTTCCAACCAAACGCCAGGCCGACAGTCTACTAAACTCCCGTCGCCCCTCGCCGCGGTCCGTCTGCTCAACAGACGAGCGCAAACACCAGTGGCAAACAAATAGAAAAAAAAACAAAATGTCTGCCTTTATTCTGAAGGAGATACAATCTGATTATGAGAATCGCCCGGGGGTGTTTTCGCCGTCGGAGACGAAGCTCGACGAACGAGAACAAATCTGTTTGGCAGGGCCTGAATGGAACTGTGACAGCTCAGTTTATCTCCAAGCGCCGTAAAAAAGAGAAGCCATCATTAATATGAAGAGAAGAAGAATAGCCCGGCCAGTCGGAGGGCGCCAAGGTGAGCTGAGGGGCCTTTTTGTTATTCAAATGCACAACATAAACAGGGAGGGTGCCCTTTACTGCTGATTTTTTTTTTTTTTAGGAAAGGCTCCGCGGCCCGTTTTCCGTCCATCGTCATGGCAACGGCCCACTTCGGCATTCAAGTCTGAAATCTCCCCAGATTCTTAGAGAAGAGCATCTCTGTATGAATGCAACCGCTTTGTAAATAGTCAACGCTGGCCAGAAAGATCAGGAAATATCCCTCTGCGAAATAACTATTGTGCATGGCGAATGAGGCCAGACATTATGATGAAAACAGAGCTCTCAAACTGACAACTTTAAACGGGCAGTGGAATCCTCATCATCAGCAAACTTCTGTTGTTAGCTCCACTTCCAGACGTTAAAAGAGTAAATACTGTTGAGCTCTTTTTTTTCAAAATAAAAGTCTTTTATCGTTGTAGTTTCCATTCTGATTGACTACGGAGGACTGCAGGTAGAACTAAAGAAGTACAGACTTTAACTGTGGAAGGAGAAGCCGTACATGAAAGTGCAGCCAAGAATAAAATCCAAGGTTTGCAGAACTCCATGGGGAACGCCACTGGGAAACTTTCTTCAAAAAACAACTACAGATCGATGGAATTTTTTCCACGGGTCAGTCCGCCGGAAACACACGGATTGATTCAGTACACTGGCCATGTCTGTGTGAACCCAGCACTATTTTCACTGCTTTGGTCTCATAAGTGGGACATGAATGAGGTAATTAGAGTCAAGACACATCAAACGGTACGTGTGATGTGCAAATATGGCTGCAATAATCTCTGCCTCTAAACATCAAACGGTTGAGGCAAGTTTTTGACGAGATCCCTGCAACCCAGCCCGACCTCATACCTTAGATCAATTTACCATTCTACCGCAACCCATGGACAGGTTTACATTTAGCAGAGCCTGGCTTTGTTAGCGATTCCACGAAGGAGAAATGGGGCACAAAGCTCAGAAAAAGTAGTCATTTTTCATGTCCTTCGTCGCTCCGGTCGACCAGAACACTCAAAGGTAATGATCCAAGTACAGCAGTCATCCTCTAAACCAGGGCCGACCGAATCTGACCTTCAAATTAAACCCATCGCTGGCTCTCTCCTCTTCCAGCAGATAAGTGAACAATTGAAGACCACAAAGGAAAAACAAGTCCAAATTTTGCATTTTTGCATATTTTATACACTATATATTATTATAATATTTATAATAGTATATAATATTATATGTGACTTTAATAATTTAAATATTTTGCATATTTTTTCAGTGCTTTCTTACTAAGATTGTTTTGAATTTTTAATACATCATTTCTCCACAAGGTGACAATGTGACCCTGATCATTTTTCGATTGTAGTCTTCCCTTATTTCTACTGATTGGCCGGACAGTCATCACACGTGACTCCCAGCTAAAGGGAGGGTGGAACACTAGCACTTCTCGGACCTCGAGCACCGTGATTTGGGGAGCCCTGCTCTTATCCACTTATACTTTTTATACTTTCAGTCAGCAACTCTTCTTCCAAGTGAGAGAAAAGTTTCACCCACCGAATGCATCAAACGAGAAGCAGTCTGACCTGGGGCAAGTGAGGCTACATTAAAATGCTGGGAAAAATGAAACTAAGCTACAAGTTTGCTGGCTGCCTAGTGCAATACAAGAAACTTTATAGTCAATTTATCAGCCAGGAATGTAGGACTGAGAAATTGGACAACACTGTAATAAACCCCTAAATGTTTACTACTGAAAACTGACATAAACAACAATAAAACCAACTTAGTGATCCTACCAATTCATGAGGGGAATATTACAGTAATTTACCAGTCAATCAAACGGCGCATCAAAGATATTAAGAGTCTTCTTCAAGCTTTACCCCGTGAGCCACGACTAAAGCGCCTTGGAATTGAGAATTGCGATGGGCATATTTACTCTCCTCTCAGTTCATAAGCACATTAGGCCTGGTTCACGCGTGAGGACACAGAAAATCCTCTCGCATTGAGCATTTTTGTCAGTGTGAAAGTGAGAACCACTCTTCTCCAAGTGGGTATGCAGCTGTGTGGAGTTGGGCAGTGACACCCAGACCATAAGACTGAAAGCTAACTAGCCAGGTGGTCATTTGAATGCTGCTTCAGCTCATTGGCTAACATGGCATTATGTACCCAACCGGGATTGGCTTGTGAAGTTCTTCCAGGAAACGCATCACAGTTCCAGCAGGAACACATCGCGCTGCAGGTACACTGCATGTTGTTTTATTTTACCAGATGGTAAGGCGGGACCATCTCCGCAGCACTGACCGTTAATGGCCGCTTTTCAAAACAAGTTACTTTGCGAAGGCCTCCCTCCCTCTATCCTTCTTTCTCTTTCAATCTCTCCCTTTCTCCCTCTCGCTCCCTTTAGTTTGTGCTGCATGTTTGCGGCCCACTCAAAAATTCTCTGTTCGTTCTCCTCATTGTGGCTTTGGGGAGACTATAAAAACCCTCACCACCACAATTCAAACTTTTCTTGATAAGTTTTGGGGAAAATATATTGTCTTCTGAATCTTTTTTCTGAGAAAAAGTCTGAAACACTTCTTAAGAAAGAAAAACTTGAGAAGAATAAAAATGGAGAATGCGATAACATCTTCCTTGTCGTTACCATAGTTTAGTTACCCTTAATAAGACAGAACGTGAGGAGAATTTATTTTAGCCATGACTAATAAGCTAATATGCTAATATGACATTTTCTCCACCAATTTCTTTACAAGGCAGCATAACCTCATCTGTTAGCTTGCGCCACTGCCCGGGGCTGCCATCCTTTCCAGGATTTACTCTGAGCGAGCACTGCTAGCACTTCTACGATAATACATTAAAATTTCTATTAAATTTATGGGAATCAGAACCGTGAAAAAGTATAAACAGCCAGCAGAGTAGTGTAGCGGGGAAAGGATATAGGTTTCGTAAGAAGTTGCGGGTTAAAATCCCAGCTTTGGCCGCACGATTGAAACTTCAAGCTGAGCACTTAACTGGAGTCACTATAGCAGTAAATATTCAACCGTTAAACGTATATAAAAGGAAATGCAAGCTGTATGAGTCACTTTGGACTTTTGGATTAGGGCTTTTGCAAAGTAAGTAATGCAATTAAGTGCTACTGTAAATAATAAATTTCCACTGTGACTGTAGAGTATGAGATGCAGTGCATGATGGGATACTGCCCCTCCAAGATGGCCCCTATACTCACACCATTTATGCTTCAGAGGACACTTATAATTACTCAAAGAAAAAAAAATTACACACAAATACACAATGCTGAAAAAAATCTTACCAAGAATCTTAACTTCGAATTTAGACTTAAAACCCTTATTTACGGTATACGACCTATTTTCTCAGCGATTTCTATTTTCTATCACCCATTTTCTGCCAGTGATGTGAGAAAATTTGACTCATTTCGCGATTTGTCAGAGAGAGAGGGGTGAACGAATTCAGAAATGAGTCAAAATTCTCATTTCAGAAGGATCATTTTTGTTCAGCTGAGAGAAAAGGCAATAGAAATTATTAACTGTAAATACAGCTAAAAATGCTTGGTGAGATTTTTTTTGCAGTGCATGGTTGTATTTTCAAGGTCCATTTGGGAAATTTTGTTCCTCGAAGATGAGCAAAAATGGGCAGTTCCTCAGTCGTGCCCTCATTTCCGAGAGAGCGTGTCCTCCGTGAGACCTGATTTAGCGCCGTACATCCTCCTGTGTAGCGGCCTGAGGAAGACGATGACATATGGTGGGCTAGCCGCGGCACGAAGGGTCCGGCGTTCGGCTCTGATCTATGGCGGAGCAGCGGAGCGGAGACGGCTGCGCCCGGGTCAGCCGGATTACCGACCCTGGAGCCCCAACTCAAGAATGGCTTTCCAAACCAATCGTCCCGCTGCAAATGGTCAGCTACATAACCGGATTAGCGGAACCTGAAATTGCCCGCGAGGTAAATGAGGCCCTGCGATCGCCGCCGGGCTGTAGCTGCCGGGGAGCGATAAGGGCAGGCGGTGCGGAGAGAACTTCTCCGCAGGCACTGCCGAGGGCAGCAGGGGTCCTTCACCCTCAGACAGCCCCCGCTCACTTCATCATTCCTCAAAAATAAAAGAAAAAAAAAAACCCTGACCCGAACTGCTCTCTAAAAACTCGCTCGGCAAGTTTCACTTCAGCAACGATCTGCTGCATACTCAAGTCTTGTGTCTTTTCTCCTCTCTCTTACAGTTTCATTATTCCTGATGATTATTAAAATTTGTTCTCTGGTTTTAGTTTTTTCCCCAAGTTTTTAATCAGTCATACGTTGGACAGGCTCATTTCAGAGCCCAAATGGCCTCCATTAATTTTCGTGGTACGGAGGGGGGGGAGGTGTACAGACAAGGCTCGGGCTTTGAGGCGCTTCAGCCATTGTCATTACCGCACTTTTAGTCCAGCAGCTCGGCTGTGCACCTGATCAGCCAGAGGGGGCGCTGTTGAGCCGTGTGAAAAGGAAAATTTAACCCTCCACTTCCCAGAGTGTCAAATTACATGCTCTCACAACTAAAAGCTGCCGACAATGCTGCTATGGTCCAGGATTCGGCAGTCAAATGCTATTATCATTCAAGCGGAGTGAATACCATCCTTGGAACTAACAGGCCATGAGGTCAGCCGGTTTAGGTTGTTATTTGGCACGCAGTTGATCAATAAAAGTAGTTTATAACACAGTTAACTCACCTTGCCGGGTTTCATTAGCTGCAGGTATGGTAGGTGCTTTGGCCCACAGAAACAAAGAATAAAGGACACAGTTTCACAAGATGAATGGACAAATGAATGAATGAGTGAATGAAAGAATGAATGAATGAATGACCCTCCCACTCAGATCTATTTCAAACATTACCTATGGGGTTTCCAATCCATTAAAAAATCCTCATTTGAAATAAGATCCAGTCAGCAAACACCACAAGACCACAAGCATGTTCCTGCCAGTCCTGTGTTAAATTATCTGGATGAAGGTACCCCATGCCCCCTCCCCCACATGCACTGCTTTTTGGTTGGGTTTTTCAATCCCAGCAGTGTTAGGACATCTGTCCGACACACAAAGCTCTAGAGGTGGGGTCGGTGACTTTCATTTCTCCCGTCCCATTTGCATATTTGCAGCCAAATCTAACAGCGCACAGCCGCTAGCGTGTTTTATGGAAAACCGCACCCGCGCAACATCTTTAATGAGGACGGACGAGCTGCGGAGACTCCGTTAAGGCAGGATTTGTATAAAATGAAGAAGAACATCTATATTCTATATTCAGCGATGGTAGCGGCCACCTATCGCCTTCTGCACCAGCAGACGGGCCTGATGCTGCTTGTGGCGGGAATTAATGCGCCATCCATTGTGTTTTTACACCAAAACAGGTCTGGTGTCCGCACAGTCGCCTCAGTTCTAAGGGACGGAGACCTGGCTCGTCTTCATGGGACGAGGGGACCATTTCTCTGAAGACGTTGGACGTTGGCTGCACTTTCAAACGCAATCTGCAAAAGACTTTACACAGTGAAGAGGAGAAATGCGTGTTACGATTATAAATGCGTGATCACGGCGTCCTAAACGGAACATTCAAACTCTAAAGTCACTATCATCACTGGTAACACTGACTTCGGACACTGACAAAACATTCCACATAATCTACTTTACTATCAGATTAAATTCTACAACAGTGAAGAATTTTTAAGTAAAAAAACCTTCAAAAAATGGCTAATAAATGGGAAGGAAAATGGCAAACATTTGCAGACATGCAGTGATGAAAATAAACTTTTTTCCCCATTCCTCAAGTCTAAATACCAATTATGAAAAGTTAACAAAAATTACACACTATATATAAATAATAACAACGTATAACAGGCATCTCACCAAACATTTAGTCCTTCCACCATTTTATGTGTTATATGAAGCCATGAGGCGACAGCTGGCGTGACGTTGACAGAACACATACGTCAATCATTTGTCCCTCGCTAATCAACGTCACTTGACATGTAATCAAGGTCATTTCTGGCTGGCACGCACGTTTACATCTAAAGTAACTCAAATGGATTCCCCCGTGGACTATTTCCTTGAAAGACTTGCTTTGATCGGTCATACGTCATTGATAAACGACTACTGCTCCAGCTAGCTTTCCACGTCGCCTTTCAGCGTGGAGCCACTGAAATTCTGACAGAACTCCCTTATGTTAAAAGCGACTAATCTTGACTTGGAGGCGTGACAGTCTACCTGCCATGTGGCCGTCATCAAACATCACAGACCTTCTTCATTACTCAAACGTTTATAGCTTCGTACGCTTCACAACAGTGATTATCGTCTAAGTCCCCGAAGATCTCCTTTCCTGTGTTTCTTCCTTCCTACCCTAACATGGCACACCTGACAACTTTTCAGCAGCTAAATTCGATCTCCAGCCGGCGAATGAGGTGCGCTTTCTCAGAAAGGGACTGAAAACCAAAGAGACAATAGATCTTCAGGAAGAGGCTTGGTTGCCACTGTTCCACTTCCTCAAATATTCATACCAAACCATCGCCGTTAAATGAATAATCATGGGGTGAAGTGTGTGACAAAGGACAGTCAACTGGTGATGGATATTCTGCCCTTGAACGCGTCTTTTGGATTATTTATGAGGGTAGTATTTATGGGCTGTAAAATGGCATCGGAAATTCCCATTACCAGGCCGGTACAGCAGAAGCCAGCCATCTGCTTATTACAGGGGATCAGCGGTTATTGCTGTGGATGTTTTTATATTCATGTTTTGCCTTCTAGTTTGCATTTGGGTAAATTGATTGCTCTTTGATGGTAATGAATGTTCCACCTGGATCTCAGGCCAGTTGATGTTCCGCACGTGTGTGTGTGTGGGGGGGGGCTTCAGCGGTGTGGGTGGGAGTGTCTGAGTTCTGAGGCGCGCGCACACACTCTCACGCACGCTCACATGAATACACCGACACAGACAAAAAAAAAAACTCTCAAAAACGCTCATAGATCCTCTCTAACCCCCATACACACCCACCCCCACTCACGAATACACTCACTCACATAACAACATAAGCTCTCACACACTCTGACAGATGCTCTCTCACACACACTTTCCCACACTCACACACAAACTTAACACTTTCACACATAGACACAAGCTATCGCATATGCTAACACACACGCATACATACATGCACACACACACACACACACACACACACACACTCGCAAAAAGTGCCCTTTTGAAAGTAAAAATTCAAAGACCAATTAAGTTGCCGGGATTTCATGGAAAATGCATTATGCATGCCCAGCTGCGTGGCTGGTAATGATCTCCCTTTTAATCAAACTCCCTTCCCCAGAAAACTGTCGGTGCTGAGCCGGATGATATAACTGCACTGCTCTCTTTTCTCTTCATTTCAGAGAGGAGAGCCAAAATCACAAATCTCTCACGCATGTATTTACCTTTACAAACGTCCTTCTCTGAGAGAACTACCTGCACTGGCAAGACAGGCTGCCTCACAGACCATGACTAATCTAATGTAGGCTCAATCATATACTTTAAAGGTCCCCTATTAAGCCACCTGGTAGACAGTTAATTAGCCATTACAAGCCATTACAAAGTCTGTTCCTTTGTGACATCGCAAGGGGAGACCCCGCCCAATGGCGAAAGGGATCGATCAACCAACCAATTAGTCAGTTTCCTTCACTATTCTGGGTGGTCACTTTCCCCAGTGATGTCATAAAGAACAGACTTTGAAATGTCTAATTGGCTGTCAACCTGCTGATGATGTAAGAACTTTAATGAACAATTCTAAAGAAAGCAAAAACACTTGGATTAAAACTTTCCAGAACATTCCTGGTCCTGTTCCCAGTCCCACATCTTTTCTCCACAAGAGACAACTCCTTTTTCTTTCCGAAAACCGCCAGTACTGGGTCGATGTTCTCCCTGTGACTTTTAAACCCCCTTATCATGTGGGAGTCACTAACTCGTACATCGTCTTTCCTGGGGCTCAATTACAACTTCCACTTTTCACACCTGGCTTCAGCTCAAAGGAGCTCTAAGGCCCGAATCCAAGGTTACCGTGTCTAAAACCAGCTCTCTGCCTTTGCAAAGCTGTACTTCAATTACACGCCTAACAACTTACAGTACTCTGACCATTCTGCTCAAACGTCCGACATGCTCACAACCTTATTTCACTAACAGGCCAAAACTCAATCTTAACTTCATATCAGTATAGGTCTGAGAACACAATCTGAACTTCATTTACGCACATACACCCGCGCAGCAACAAGTCAGTCTGAGCAAATGCTCTAGTTTTGGTAGACTAACAAGGTCCTGCCTCACATCAGGGGATGTCCGTGGCTGAGCGACAGAGAGTGATGAAGGTGCATTATTGGTCGGCCGGCCAAGTGTACTTTTGTTATTGACCATTGCTTTTTTAAACCAATTTGGCGTGAGTAGTCCCAACAATTAAAATTACAGACCATTACATATCCCAGTAACAAACCGCGCACAATTTTGCACAATGACCATGAACGGTCCAGCCATATTCTACGCTATAAACTGGCCTTGTTTCTTTGCCATCAAAGAGGAAATTTGATGTTTCAAGTTATCGTTCCTTTGATGAGTGATGTTTGTATTCTCAAGGTAAATCTTGTAATGCGAAAAAATTTCAAGGCTCAGTTTCAACGTTTTAGTCCTGATACCAAAAAAGAAACCATTTTAAATCTAAATATACGACGAAAAGGTTGACTAAGACTGGACAAATTTTTGGTTTTGGGATGCTTCTGTGCAACATTCTTACAACCTGATTTTTAGGCCCAGCCCACAGCATTCCCCAGAAAGGATCCTTTGTGGGCTGTATCTTCCCGCAATCCTCTGACCTTATTTACCGTCAACATACTGTTGTATCTCCTGTCATAATTTATCTACAAAGAGCACTCGCCCTGATAAACAGCGAACAGCAGCTTTGATACACCCCCATATGCTGTCAGTTCCTGTTCTCTGAACTGTCAAATCTTACATTCTTATATTCATTAAGCGCATAAACCCACCAAGCAGCAGAACCACTGTTCCAGATGAAAAAATATTGACGGTTGCCGACTTATGTTCCGATAATGAAACACAACGTATTATTTATGAACTGATAGCGAATTATCAAGAATGCTCTTCCATTTCTTGTTATGACAATTACTCATTTGTGAATAAATGAAATCGCTATTGAAAAGATGATTTCTCAGGAGGCAAATAAACTGAAAAAGTGTTCCGCGGCGCCCCCGCGGAGATTCTGTTTACGCGGGTGACAGTAATTGGCCCTAGAAGTTGGATGCGAGAGTAAAGTTTTGCGATGGAGCCACTTTTCTGTCATTACAAGCCCACTGATTGAAGTAAATGAGTTCCATTGTATTCTCCGGGGAGAAAATGGCCGTCTTTCCCACTTACTCTGATGAAGGGAGGAAGTCAAATTGACTAATGAAGTCATCTTTTAATTTAATGTTTCTCCGTCTCCCAGCTAGCAGCGACGAAAAATCGGTTTCCAACTGACACATGCGAGGGTTTGAATTTCTATTTGCAGCCTTTTATTTGTTTTCGTCTTCTTCTTCTCCTCTCCATGGGCCAATATGTGTCCAACGTCCATCTCCACCCACGTGAGGATCTGAGTAAACACCTGCAGCCTTCAGGATGCTTTTCTCAGCAGCCAAACATGGAGTAAAAGACAATGTAAGGCTTGCACACCTGGTACAAGAGAGAAACAGGTGCTTATTGAGAGAGAGATAAAAAAAAACGAAAAGATTAAACTCCCTCACACAATCCAGCATAAACTTTTTAATTAAACGGTGCATCCTGCACAAACTTTTTTAATTGAGAGGAAAACTGAGGAGTTTAAGCACCAATGGCCAAGGATTCTGACTTCCATTTACAGAGATGAAGTTGGGATAAACTCTGTCGATGGGCTCTTGAGCGAGGCTCTTGACCCCGAAACCGCTCCACGGGCTTTTCTCTGTTTCTCTTCCTCAGTCTTCCTGTTTACAAAGGCTCTATCTGACATTTCTCACAGGGCATCCAGTAAAAATACAAGTGGGTTCTCGGTGGAGCTTGCCTGGTAAAGTACAGGTAAACAAAATGTTGTACACAACGCTTCCACAATGTCCTTCTCAGAATGTATCCAAAATGTCTGCCTTTCAGTAAAAGAGTCTGTGCAGACCTTTTGCGTTTGACCTTTCAGAGCCTAAAATGGTACCATGTATTAGTGGTTGAGATAAATCTACTTTTCAGGGGGTGAATTTTCAATGGCTAAAACCATATTACACTTCAGAGGCTAAAATGAAAAGCAAAAGAGGCAATAATGTTTCAATGCTTCAGAGGCTAAAATGCGCTTCTGCCTCAGATGATACTCTACTTCAAAGGCTAAAATGA
Source organism: Gymnothorax reevesii (assembly GCA_029721435.1). NCBI lineage: Eukaryota > Metazoa > Chordata > Actinopteri > Anguilliformes > Muraenidae > Gymnothorax > Gymnothorax reevesii. The sequence continues at coordinate 17,773,870 of CM056574.1, forward strand.
TGAACTTTGGAAGCCAAAATGCTTCTGTGCTTCAGAGGCTAAAATGCCTCAATGCTTCAGAGGCTGAAATGATTCTACGATTCAGAGGGTGACATGCCTCTATGCTTCAGAGGCTAAAATGCTTCTGCGCTTCAGAGGCTGAAATGCTTCAATGCTTCAGGGGGTGAAATGCTTCTATCCTTCAGAGGGTGAAATGCCTCTACACTTCAGAGGCTGAAATGCCTCAATGCTTCAGGGGGTGAAATGCTTCTATCTGTCAGAGGGTGAAATGTCTCTACACTTCAGAGGCTGAAATGCCTCAATGCTTCTGAGACTGAAATGCCTCTGTGCTTCAGAATCTGAAACGCATTTATGCTTCAGAGGCTGAAATGCCTCAATGCTTCAGAGGCTGAAAGGCTTCTATTCTTCAGAGGGTGAAATGCTTCTATGCTTCAGAGGCTGAAATGCCTCAATGCTTCAGAGGCTGAAAGGCTTCTCTGCTTCAGAGGCTGAAATGCCTCTATGTTTAAGAGGCTTTAAATGCTTCTGTGCTTCAGAGGCTGAAATGCTTCTGTGCTTCAGAGGCTGAAATGCTTCTATGCTTCAGAGGCTGAAATGCCTCAATGCTTCAGAGGCTGAAAGGCTTCTATGCTTCAGAGGGTGAAATGCTTCTGCGCTTCAGAGACTGAAATGCTTCTGCGCTTCAGAGACTGAAATGCTTCTATGCTTCAGAGGCTGAAATGCCTCAATGCTTCAGAGGCTGAAATGCCTCTATGTTTAAGAGGCTTTAAATGCTTCTGTGCTTCAGAGGCTGAAATGCTTCTATGCTTCAGAGGCTGAAATGCCTCAATGTTTCAGAGGCTGAAAGGCTTCTGTGCTTCAGAGGCTGAAATGCCTCTATGTTTAAGAGGCTTTAAATGCTTCTGTGCTTCAGAGGCTGAAATGCTTCTGTGCTTCAGAGGCTGAAATGCCTCAATGCTTCAGAGGCTGAAAGGCTTCTCTGCTTCAGAGGCTGAAATGCCTCTATGTTTAAGAGGCTTTAAATGCTTCTGTGCTTCAGAGGCTGAAATGCTTCTGTGCTTCAGAGGCTGAAATGCTTCTATGCTTCAGAGGCTGAAATGCCTCTAAGCTTCAGAGGCTGAAACGCTTCTATGCTTAAGAGGCTAAAACGCTTCTGTGCTTCAGAGGCTAAAACGCTTCTGTGCTTCAGAGGCTGAAACGCGTCTGTGTTTCAGAGGCTTGAAATGCTTCTATGCTTCAGAGGCTGAAATGCTTCTGTGCTTCAAAGGTAGAAATGCTTCTATGTTTCAGAGGCTGAAATGCTTCTATGCTTCAGAGGGTGAAATGCTTCTGTGTTTCAGAGGCTGAAATGCTTCTATGCTGAAATGCCTCTATGCTTCAGAGGCTGAAATGCTTCTATGCTTCAGAGGCTGAAATGCTTCGATGCTTCAGAGGCTGAAATGCTTCTACACTTCAGAGGCTGAAGTGCTGCTATGCCTCAGAGGCTGAAATGGTTCCATGAGAAAGGCTTCCGCTCTGATGAAGGGGGTAAACAGGGCTGTGATTATTGCAGGGGAGAGCAGTTCTCACCACTGACAGGAGCCCTGTTATTGCCCAGATTTGCAATAAAAGTAACAGGGCTGCTGTTTCCTTTTACTGTCTGGCCACTGAGACAAAAAATCAAGTTTCACACTCAATAAACAGGGAGATTCCTGCCACCCGCACTCCTTCTATGGAGGGCTGGGACCTGACCGCCGAGGCATGCGCAATTGTGTACCATCGACCGCAACAAATGGCACGGGGAGCCTGGCGGAAGAGGAGCTGACTGTTGGCACAGTGCTCGATGGCGTCGATTCGTTTGCACTTAATTTTAGGGATTTACTGTCACATTGGAGTTCATTGGCTCCAGTAGAGAAGCTTTATATGAATTAAGTGCAGCAGCTGTCGGCTTCATCTGCTGCTCGGACCCGTCACTTTGTGCCGTCTGCCTGGCGGGGTTGTTTTTTTGGGTGAGGGGGGTGGGAGTGACTCTATTCTGCCCTGTCGACATAAGACACCATGCAATACCTTATGTTAAGCAAATGACATCGTGCAATTATGGCTCCTAAATGTTAGCACATGTAAGAGAGAAGCCAGGAGTTAACATGGACAGTGCCTGTTGCCCTCTGTTCTTAACATAGTGGCATAATAAAGGCATAAAAACCTATACTTCCACCTCAGCTGGCCTTGTCTCCAGTCAGGCATGGCTGGGAACAGTGGGGCAGTAAAAGTTATCAGGGTCCAAACATCCTCTACAGATGCACCCCCAATTCTACCACTGAGATAAAGGGGCCTGAAACGAAACACTTCAGCATGGGTGATTGAGCACATTAAGCATGGGGAAGGGAGCGCATGGCTTGGTTGCTGCAAGGAATTCCTCTCACAGCAGGGTGTGACCTGTGCTCTCTGCCCTATTAGTGCCATAGTGACCTCTTCTGGTCACACTGTCACCGCACCTTTTTTATTCATCACTGTAACTGTTCTGATTTAAGAGTTTCAATTTACACAAAACCCACTGTTACACTGTTTTAACTGCCCTCATATCATCACTGAATTACTGTATTATACCTGGGGTAATAGTGATGTGAATCTCATGGGGAATGGGTCTGTTGGGAAGGAAATTCATAATAATTACATCATTATAATTCTGTATGTAACCGTGTTTGGTATGCATCTCTTCAGCTCAATTCAAGGAGTTGAATGAGTTGTATTTCATATCCACGATATTTCAAGAATACATAGTTTCTGTTCCCCAGCAATGATTTGTCCTTAACCAGAGGTATCTCTTGAGGTGTTTACACCCATCTCTCCCTCTTTGCCGAAGCGCTTTGGGACCCCTCCCTGAGGTCGGTCTCTAAGGGTCCTGGCACTGATCTAAGAACTTTTATTATCTCCTTTGAATAATAAATGTTTTCTTATTTCCTCCGGAGGGGGAAGTCTAAATTCCGATTTGGGCCATCTGTGCGGCCTGATCAAAGGCGCCACCAACCTTAAATCTGAGAGAGACGACCTAGTCTGGGAAGATCGTATCCGACTTCCCATACATTGGTCCGTGCATATTCTTCGTTTAATGGTTGCGTAATTCGGACTTCTGCACGACCATTTGTATGTAGCCTTTTCGCCAGGTATGACTTTTCTCTCATTTTCTAAACTGTGTGTAACTTGTAATTGGGTTATGTTGATTTGTTCGATTTAAGCTCTTGCCTACCTGGTGAATAAACTATTGTTATTTCTTTAAACTTGAGTGGCTCATAACTCTTGTACCTTCTTTTTAAGCTACGTCACGCCGGATGACCTAGGGGTTTGCTCAACTAAGGACTGACTGATCAGCGGCTTTAGGATGAGCATCGGTTTTAATCAAGTTAGATAGGCAGCCAGGATCTACCACCATAAGGATTCATGTTTGCCGACTCTGGGAGTTTTAGCCTGAAGAAGACCCATGGACGAAAAGTCGGTTATTTGTTAAAATTCCTATGAAAGAGTCCATGGGCGGATTGAATCTGGGTTCGCTATAATTCAAGCCAAAAGATGCTGTTATAGTGCTGACTGACTTTTAATCCTCTGGTATTACCGACGAACCTAAGCAACCGAAATAGTACTAAAAACCCGGGGGTATATATTTTAGTGACGCAGGCTTGCATTTATGAGTCCGGGGATAACCTCCCCGAAGTCCACGCAGGTGTTCCCTAAATTATCAATTATAATTCTAAATTTATTATGGAGTCAGATTTGAAGCGAGAGTAACATTGTAATCGTTATGCTTAGTTTGCTTGAATCACTGATAAATCTGACGTTTTCAGTTGCTGCGGGTGTCCCAATGTGCACCTGGGATTATTCGCAGCACGACATTAAGTTAGATGATTCCGTGATTTCGGCATAGCCCCGTTTTCGAACGGAGAACTATTGAGAACACCTCAGGTAAGTCTCAAACTGGGTCCAAGGCGGGACACAGGCATAAAAGATTTAATTGACACGTTCCATTGCCTCATAACAGCTGGATCTACACGCGTAAACCTTCGCCCCTGGCTCCTCCGTCGTTGGTCGAGCTGTGTGGGGTTTTACACACATTTCGCAGAGATATTATGATTTTTTTTCACCAAGAGTGCGCTCACAGTTTTCACTAGCTGATCATTTAGTCAAAGAGGAAACTCTGGGTTTCATGCAGCTCCGCATACTTATCCAGTTTGGAGTAAAGTAAGCATTAGGAGTACTTTAGTGACAAGCTTTGTTGGGCAGAATAGCCTAATCTCGTCTCTCGGTGACGTAATGAATACCTGGGCTTACAGAGACTCCGAGACTCCACCACAGGACCCTTAAATATACTGTATTTTGAGTAAGTTACGGATGGATACACCATGTGAATGGTGCTGCTATTCTGTAGGTCCTGACAGCTCTTGACTTTAGCTGAATAGTTAGATATTTTTCTCTCCTAAAAAAGGGTGTGGGGAGGTTTGGCATGGAGACAAAAAAAATGAGCAATTAAGAAGAATAATTTCACCAAGATGGGGCTGCCAAATCAGGGAATGTTGAAAAAAATTAGACCATAATTACTTACACAGATTTGAAAAGAACAGCTTGAGCACTTTCCTTACAAATTCTTATTTTGATGTTCTTTTCAGGCATGGGTCTAATTTTTATGGGAGAAATTCTTTGTGAAAGCGGGAGGGGTGCCAACACAAAAGCAAATTCCCGCAGCAGACACTTTAAAACATTGTGTTGCCATAGACACCCAGAAAAGCTAATGAAATGCATGAGCAGGTGAGTAAGGTGAGAGGCGTAACTTACTTCAGGGAGAAAATTAAACTCCTTTTCGCGCCATTGGCCAAAATTTGTTACCCATTTCTGCGCATTATCATTACTTTAACTGAAACCGGGGCAATAACTTTTTTCCTCTCCATCTCGCTGAACCCCGTCTCATCCCGAAAGAGACAGAAGTCACACTGAGGAAATCAGAGAGACCGCTCCGTGTTCAGAGACCTTACGGAATAATAAAGTTACTCTCACCCAAGCGGCAATCAGCACAGGCTGATGAAGTGAATCATTTCCATCCGCGTCCTGATTTGATCCTGCGCAAAAAAAAAAAAAAAGGCCCCCGAGGGGCCCGCCCTCGTGACGGATGCTCCGAGCACACGAAAGATGATAACGGCTAAGCAACGACAACTAAAAGCTGTCGCACTAATATGGCAGGAATCCTGTTAATCAGCCGCAATCATTGCTGCCAATTTCAAGAAGCGACAGGGTCAGCACCTTCATTTATTCAGCAAAGGAACTCTCGTTCGCCAAGTTGCAGATATTTTTCTAAAAATCTCAATTAATTGGCAGGGAACAATTTACTTCCTTCCTATCCCAAAAATGAACAAAAGAACGCTGGAACGATGACTTAGGGAGCAGTAACTGACATTGATAAATAACGGCGAGATCAATCGAGAGCTTTATTTGATTCCGACAAAACTCGCTCGGCTGTCTGCGGGAGTTTCTACAGCTCAGCACAAAGTTTAATTCCGTGCCAAGAGCCATTCGACTCTCTGTATTTCATTATTCGTGTTAATATACAGCAGAGCAGAAACACGAGGCCTTTTTTTCGCTTTTAATTCTTATGAGGAAAGACCTGTCTGGCAAACTGGTTTCGCCGTACTTCGTTTCATTATTTTCACTCGGAGAGAGCGAGCATTAACATTCGAGTTCGTATTTTTCCATAGTTGGCTGTTTATTTTTACTCCGTTAATTCCCGCCCCTCCTCTTTAAAAAACACAGATTTAGGCTCATTAATCTCAGCGCTCGAGTGGTTGCATGACTTCTGAATAATCTGCCCTGTCAAGAAGGGAGGCTGAGGGGCTGGCATTTCTGAAACTCGTGACGTGCTGGCATTCAGTTTATAATGAATACGGTCAACGGTGAGAGCTGTCCTATTGTTGTCCTAATAAATATGATAATGCTTTTAATACGGGCTGTAATATGCGCGCGCGTGCGTGAGTGAGTGAGTGAGTACGCGTGTGAGATCGAGGTTGTGGCGTTAGCCGTCTGTTAGGCGGCTGATAAGAAGCGCTACAGGCCAGTGGCTGTCCAGCGTGATCCTCCATTAGAGCTGCGACTCTCACATGTGCAGTGACTGGATCAGCCGTGTACAGCAACTGAGGCCTGATAACAGGGACCGGAGCTAAAGAGACTGCCTGTGAGAGAGAGAGAGAGAGAGAGAGAGACAGACAGACAGTGTGTGAGAGAGAGTATGTGCTTGCGGGACATGGATGGTGACAGCAAGATAACAGGAGGGAAAGAGAGAATGTCCGTGTGTGAGCCTGTGCACCAGGAAATGGACTGTGTGTAAAAGACAGAAACAGAGAGAGAGAATGAGTGCGTGAGAGAGAGAGTATTTTTTGCAGGACAGAGTGAGCGAGCCTGCACATCGGTATACATGAGATCATGTGACTCTGTATGCCATTCTGTAGGGCATTATTGGAACTGGCGCCAGCTTAATAACCGGCACCAATCAAAACGCACGATTCCCATCCATTCCTCACACTAACACCTCACAGCTGAGTATTTCACACCTTCATTTACAGCCATTAGCTTAATATATTCAGCACTAATAAAGATCAGTATTTACAGCAAAGAAACAATGACAATATTCGGGCTCTAAGATCTATGTTCTGTATTAATGTAATCGAAAGTGCAGTATATTTACCATCTCCAAAGACTGCCAGTCTACGGGTGAAAACGGTGACTCACTGTGTAATGAAAGACTGTTTTGTACACGTACAGTCGCACTGGAGACTACATAATACCAGAAAATCATTTTATTGCAAAGCTTTAAGAGTTGGCAATGAATATGCATGGGGGGAATAGATGGTCCTTTTTTCAGCTAATAAGCATCTGTACACTGATTTAGGAAATCTAATGATGATCTTAAAATTTGTTTCTGAATAATTAAAAGTTACTGCACTGCCTAGACTCTCTGCTGCTTAAATAAAGTGATTCTGAATGCAGCCGTGTTCCCTGCGGTTTGCTGTTGAATGCTGGTTCCAGCTGGCTTTTTAAGAGTCCAGGACTGAATATGATTGGCTGTAGCGTTACACAGGGCGGGAGTCCACAAGGGTCAGGAATGATCTCTGATTGGTTGCGTTCTCGTAGCCTGCCTGTCCTCAGCGAATGAGGTGCGCTCCGCTGAATCCAGAAGCCAAAGACCACTCAGCTCAGTTAGACGGCCCAAACACGGGAGCCAATGACCACACGGCCGTGTGACTCTGACCCCAGAGCCAATGACTGCACTGTTCATTTGGCTAACTCTAACCAAGAAGCCAATAACTGCACAGCTCATTACTTGGCTGTGAACAAGGGGCCAATGACAGCTCAGCTCAGCTTGGCCATCACCTGTAGGGTATAGGCACTGCTCAGTTGAGGTCACACGCATGCCTACACTCTCCTGAATTGAGGAAAATATTCCCAAGGATGCTAGGGTAGCTTTCACATCAAGGAGGACTGCTAAACAACCCCTCATTGCCAGTACTGGCTCTATGAACCAAAACGATCTGAAAGAAGGAGTTAACACAACAGGTGGTGCAAATATGGCTTCTCTGAACTGAAAACTGGCAGTGGTCTGGCCTACGCCCACAAGCACGAGCACAAAAATGCCCAGTGTAAATTCAACCCTGACAGAGCGCATAGGAGCCGAGGGGGGACCGTATGCGCCAGTTTAACTCCGAACATCTTCCAGTACGAGCGCTCTCATTTTTCTCTATTTTTATCCGAGCAAGAGCGACCCCCGCCAGCTGTGATGTCGAACATGCGCGGCTGGGCCCGCTGCCAGCCACATGCCTGCGGTGGGCCGTCGAACGCGTGACAGATGGACGGCTCCGTCAGAGTAATTAATAAACGGAAATAAATAAATAAAACAAAATGGCCGACTTGGAGCGGCGAGCCAAAGCGGTGACAATTAAGCGCATTACGATTGTTTATGGGCCCGCGGCGGCTTTAGCCCTGTTTAGCGTGCGCAACGCTAACACTAGTAGAATGGTACGTCAGAGTAAAGAAAGGCGTTTGAGCGTAGATATACGCCGCTTGATACATCACAGGTGTGTGGCTCTGCCTGATGGCGGATACGCGGAGCTCCCAGCCAATAGGAACGCAGACGTCTGATCCATTAAATACACAAGTAGGCTCCCTCTCAACTTTTTCAGGTATGATCGCAGAAAATCGTTTAGCTGCTGCAGATGGTATTCGCCATCTATTCAGGGCAGGCAATGGCAAACGAGAGCCTTTATTCTTTTGACTCTGCAGTCTCGTGACTGGCGATTTCACATCCAGTTTTATGGATTCAGTCAATCTCCTGTATGAGAGCGGCTGGAGAATTGAAAGAACTGAGAGTGAAAGTAGTGTAGTATAATAACTATTACCCTCAAGATCAGACAGAATGAAATCAGACTCTCTCAGGTCAATACGCCCCCTAGAAAAGAAAAAAAAAACCTCCAGTCAAACATGACATAACGCTTCTTCAGATGAAAGAGACATAAAATTGATTAGACCAAGCAGGAGCAAGGTGTAGTCAGATTGTGGCTATGCCAGGGCTTGAAGCCCCAGACAGTAAGACACCTTAGCGCCTGTGTCTGGGATCCTTAAATCAGGCCAGAGAGTCCAAATCCACCACTGGTTTTCTTTCCTCCCTGGTAAGTCACTTAACAATTGAATTGGCAAATTCAATAAGGGCCCAACTCCAAACATTTTCAACATGGAGTTGGGCCCTTATTGAATTCGCCGATTCAGTTAGCACTGCAGACTGGCCAGGCTGTCAAGACACCTGACTCGCAGGTAAACTCAGGGTGGAACACCAGCGGTTCTCCAACCTCAAGGACCGTGATTTCAAGAACGGAACTCTAGGCCAAAAACTAAAACACATTGTTTCGGAAGGTGCTCGTATTTACCACAACCTACAGTCTCCTAGCCGGCTATTCGTTCCTCAATGTCCCACAAATACATCTTTTTGACATCTCCTGGATGTCAGAATTTGCAAAGCAGCTCAGTTGCCCCATCTAAAAGTCAGAAAAATTATGACATGGTAAATTGCAGTAAATCCTGGAGATTTTTTTTGTGCAACTAAACTTATGCCAGACTCCAGAGTAGTATTTTGGCAAAGTTTAGAGGGGTTCGGAGAAAAGGCTTTGTCACAGATGGATAAACAGACAGACAGGTGCTACCAATTATAGCAGTAGGATGTCCTCCGAAAAAACAGTGATGTAGGAGGAGGTGTCCCAGCCAAGACTGCGAAAGATTGCCCTATGGTGAGTATAGTCCATTAAGGCATGGCAATCTCTCGCACTGATGTGCTGAGCAATTGTACTGTAAATCTACTCATGACATTTTGAGACAAGATTGCTCTGATGACAGTGAGTGGGAAAGGAGGGTTATGAAAATCAACAGATTTCTTCATCTCAGGGGTATGAATGTACAAGGCATCACTCATGACAGTCCTGACATTACTTTGCAAGATCATGCAATTAATAGCAGAATGTTTTTTTTTGCCACATGGGGGCGCTAGAGAAAAGGTCATGGGGTCGCCAAAGTCCACAGATGTCTTCCTCGGGGGCCCTGTTCTGGAAATCACCATCCTCAAGGTCCTAGAACTGAGAGTTTTCCACCCTCCCTTTACCTGGGGGTCAAGTGCGAAGCCAGTCTGGCCAATCAGCATTACTAAATGTTTAGATATTTCCCTGGAAGGCAGGAAAACAAAGGCTGGATTAATTGTTCTTTATTTATTAAATTCTGCTGCCATGGCAACCAGAATCGATAGGCGTTGAGACCTAGCCCCATGCCCGCACCAAATATCGAATGAATCTGTTGAAATTCATGGCCTGTGAGAATCTGCAAGAAAACCTCTATGAACGCTGCGGCGAACACAACGACCGCAAATCCACAGAAGCCACCAGACGGTGACCAGGGGCTGCAGTTATACTACACTGCATACATTCAGCTGATGCTTCAATTCAAAGTGCCAGGCAAATAATTACATTAAGCAGAGCCAATGCCCCGGGAGCACAGTGGGATTAAGGGCCTTGCTCGAGGGCCCAACAGCTGCACTGCTCTTACTCTGGATATCCTGGGGCTTAAAGCACCAAACTTCTGAGTCCAGGTTAGATGTCTTATGGGCTGCAGTAACCGTGGTGCTGCGCGCACAGCTCAGATGCACGGAGGACAGGAAGATAAGGACTGGACTCAGGTGCCAGGATGGAAATGGTTGTATTTATTATGCCTGCTGCACAACTGCAGGCACAAACCCTGCAATACAAAACAAGACGGAAACGAGGTTCCTATCACACTGCAAGTAATACAGACTCTGGGCTTTTGCTGCAGTAACAATGTACTACAAATCGGAAAACAAAAGGAAGCGAGGTTCTTAAATAATAAAGAGCTGATATAAACATGAACAGCACTAAGCTTAAAGAGTTTAGAGTTTTGACATGCGAATACAGAAAAAAGTCTAAACAAGACTAACAATGCCACACAGGTGTGGATTTACAAGACTTCACAATGAGACTGAGTGAAACTGGGTCTTAAGGATGCACTGCTGCCACCAAGTGGCAATGAGAAACAGGTGTGAGAGACAGTTAAATAACGAATGAAATGCAGTCCGGGTCTTAGTAGACCGGTGCGCTGGACGGCTGAAGGCGTGGCCTTACAGCTGCCCAAGCCATTGCAAATAAACCTCATTTATTTGTGTAAACATCAGGTGCACTTTAAAAAAATTATTTGTTCACTCAACTTTACAAAATCAAGTCACACTGTTGCTCTGACTGAGTTAAGTTCTGATACTGGGAAGAGTCAAGTTTAGTAGTGATAAACTTGACCCGTTATATTCATAGAATGTCATTCGGTCAAAGCAACGAGACGACTTGACTTTGTCAAGCTGAGAGAACAAGTAATTTTCTACAGTGTGTAAACATCTTAACTAAACTCGGTAAACTAAACATTTACCGAGCACACTGTCTGGACCAAACAATGTGGGTCAGGTTTTTGCAGTTCGTCTATAAGACCTGAAAATTGCACGGAACGAAGGTTACCAAGGCAGTGACTAAGATGCCAAGTGAACTCGGAACCTTTTTGTAACAAGAGGAGTTCCAAAATCATTACACTGCAGTTCCATCTTATCACACAGACATTTAAAAACTATCATTTGGAGAAGTGGGTCAGAAAGTCAAGCGTTTTCTCGAACGTGGCTTTCGTCCGGCTTTAACAAAATCCATTAACTTTCTCACCACGTTTCAGAGGATAATTACACAGCACTTATCCGAAAAATGTCAAAAAAGAGGCTCTTAAAAAAACATTTTAGTTATCATCTGCCAGGCAAAATCCTGACATTTTGTATCATTGCTTTTTGCAACGCTTAATGCTCAATGAAAATGAGTATGGCTTTACAAAATGCTGAAAAAATTCCAATGCTTTTCAAAGACTCCCACACTGCATTTTTGGACAAGGGAAATAGAAAAACTAATCTGAACACTTCACATTGCCTTAAAAATTCTAAATCATGCCATAGTACCAATGGCACTTGATTTAGATTCAGGTTTATACATTTCCATATTCGTAGGCAAAAGGTCCTGGCTTGTCAGTGCATAAAATATGAATTACATCACAAGCTTTACCTCTTGCATTAGTTGCTTAAATTCTAACTGTAAGTGTTGATTTGAACTTGTTTGGTACAAAATAAAAATGAAATCACTTGTATCCAGCCAGAAAGTGGGCGCTTAGCCAGGGTGGGGAGCGCACAGAGCAAACCACTAATGCATATACAAGGAGAGCGAGGATACAAAATCCAAAACGTATCCCTCAAATTATGTTGCTCAGTATTACAAAGAGGAATAACAATGTCATGACTCCACAAAGAGCCTACTTTCTCTTGACACAAAATAAAAAAAGAAATTGACTAAACTTAAAAAAGGAAGGCTGACCAGCTACAAAGCATTTTTGAGTTTTCTCTACTCGAAGTTGAGCCAACGCAAAATTGCTTTGCAGCTGATTGCCTTACTTGTTTAAGTGTAGTTGACTTTTTGTTTTTACTGTTCTTGCTACTTTTGTTGACCTTCAGAAACAAGCAAAGTACCAGTGCAGTAGCTTCATTTCGCAAGGAACTCTGGGAGTGTTAAAATCTCAGTGCTGACTGGTGACAGCAGGATGTTGCTCCTTCCAGCAAACAAAAAAAACAACAAACTATCTCTTTAACTTACTGACAGACCGACCGTCTTGAAGCTGCGGCTAAAATCCATCCACTTATCTTGAATTCACCTGAAGAGCGATGTGATTGGAGTATTTAAAATGCTTGTGACTTGCTGGATGACCCAATCAGTTGATTTCAGAGACTCATTCATTTAATTCAAGTTTTTTGCGTCAGGCAATCATCCGAGGAATGGTGACGCTCTGAAAGGGTATTTCAGTCGTCACTGTCCAACCAGATCAAGTGCAAATGAAGTGAACTTTCTATTGTTGCCTATGTCTCGCAAATTTTGCACATCATTATGCGAATGTATTGGTAGCCATGTAATGTCATGAAATCATCTCCACCTCCAGGTTAAAAATAGCAGTTTTCTGAAGCAGATTAGCATGTAGCCACGCACAAGCCCCATTCTAGGATGTCCAAGTATTTCACAATAACTAACTGACCGTTACTGACTTCACCCTTGCACTCATGAGGGAAATCTATGGGGTTACTGTATAATAAAACACCTAATTGGAACCATAAAGTTTGGCAAATGCTGTTTTTGCAGGTTTAAAAAAAAAAAAGATTGGCTGACTAATATGTTTTGCACTCAAAATAAATCTCTCCAGAACAGACAAATATGAAAATGCATTTCTGCTTCCCATACATCATTATTGCGCATTGTGTAAAATCTATAGCTGTTCATTTCATTATGACTCAACAAGCATTTATTCATCACCTGGTGCCACTGGAATTGTTTGCATTCAGGTGGATCTTTGCTGAAAAGATTTTCTTTCCAGAAAGTACATTTGCACAGATGTACAAATGTATTCACACTTTTCCCCATATTTCTAAGGTATTACCCAGAATAAAGACAGAACATACTGAAAATGACCGTGTCTGGTTTCTTGATTTACTTTTTTGTTAATAAGGACTGGTCAAAGAAATGTAATTATTATTATAGCCTACAACTTGTAATTATTGGAAAGACTCCCATCTGCCAACCCGCCCCACCCCCCCGTTTTACTCGACAAGGTCCAGTGCACATTCTCAAAAGGCATTTATATCACTTGCCCATTTCCTAACCCTAACCGCGTTAATTTTCAGAGGGGGGGTCTTGACCGATTATTATAATTCTTACTATTAGTAGGAGCAGTAGTAGGAGAAATGGTAGTAAACTGGTTCATTCAGTGGGTCACAGGTCAGAGATCTCGGAATCACAGCTGGACAATAGGAGATCAATGGCTCATGACAAATGTGCTCCTTTAAAACACTGAGTCAAGTAAATCCACGACACAACAAACATCTGCAAGGCTATACAGTGTACGGAAAATCTTAAGGAGGACAGTTGGCTTGATTGAAAATGTGGATGCGTATTATCAAATGCGATGAATTTGAAAATGCATAAAAGATGTAGACTGGAGTGGAACTTTACTGACAACTGCATTATAATCAAAACACCTCCCGCACTTAGTGCACTTACTGTACTACAAAGCAAGTTGAACAATAGCCTGGCTTTCATAGCGTGAGCAGGCTCGACAAACCCAAAACTCGCAATCCCAAGATACCACTAAAAAGCCACATTCGTGATACTGAAAACCCTCGACATACCTAGCTTCTAATTTAAAGTTTTCGTTGACCTTCACTCTAAATTCATTAATGTATCCCTACAATGCATAGTGTAACCCTTTTTGTTGACTTCTTAATGATATTTGAGCCTCCTATCGCCAAAAATCATCGATAGCATCCTGAAAAATATCTCCCGACTGTGATACCAGCCATTAGCGCCTGTTCTAAAATGTTGATTGTCCGAGTTAGTGGAGGGGGCGGGGCTTAGTCATAGGTCAAGTGAAGACAAATAGTTTTCTAGTAAGCAGAGGGAAACAATTACCGGTGTAAAATCTATGAACAGTTTCCGATCAGAGAAATAAATAAACAATCAAAAGCAATTGGAATAGTACTTTTTTGTTTTAAGTCCTGTGAGATGTTAATTTTCACTTTAAAACCCTACAACAAACTTGCTGTAAGGACCCAGAATTGAACTTTACTGTCTTGGCGTAATTAGCTGCTCAATGAGACCTGAAACTATTCATTGAATAACTAATTAAGCTCAATTGAAGCGGCTGCCCAGAATTTTTGCAAGGAGCATAGGCTTACAAAAAAAAGGAAAATAATGAGAGTTTACCTTTATTTTTGAGTTATGAGACCAGCACTGTGCCGGTCTTGCACAAAGGCGATAAAGATTAACATTATCAGCTTTCTGTGAGCAATCAAACCTCATTAACTGAATTAACATTGGAACTCAAACTGGCGAGCTCAATATGCTCACGGGACCAAAGCTTCCAGCAACAGATCGCCACCATCAAATTAACGGAACACCGCTATCTAAGAGCACTGAATTTATTATAAGAGCGCAGCCCCCACATCCAAATCAGTGCCCTCGTCAGGAAAGTATTGTTGTAACGGTACACATGCGCATCTGAAAACCAGTATCTGTCAATCATACCTGCCACCTATTGTAACATCTCAGGGCGATGTTATTGAGTCTGCATGCACATATAAATACTTGGGATTTTTAATTGATAACTCGTTATCTTTTAAGCTCCATGCTGAGCAACTTATAAAGAAGCTGAAGTTATGCTTGGGCTTTTATTTTAGATATAAGTAATGTTTTTCTTTTGCTGCAAAGAAACGACTTGCTGCTGTGACTTTCATGCCCTTGATTGATTATGGTGATGTATTATACAGCGCCCTCCATAATTATTGGCACCCCTCGTTAAGATGTGTTAAAAGCCTTAAAATAAATTCAATTTTTATCGCAGAAGCATACTCTCACACTGAAAATTGTGGAAAAATGTAACCTTCAACTCAAGTGAATTTTAAGGGAAAAAAAAATCCCTGACTAAGAAATAATTATTTTTCATCTCAGTCCCCAGACCTCAACCCCATTGAAAACCTGTGGAGTGAGCTGAAGAGGAGAGTGCAGAGGAGAGGACCCAGGTCGCTGGATGATTTAGAGAGATTGTGCAAAGAGGAATGGTTGAAGATCCCTCTTTCTGTATTCTCCCATCTTGTGAAACATTATAGGAGAAGATTAGGTGCTGTTTTGTTGGCAAAAGGGGGTTGTACAAAGTATTAACATCATGGGTGCTAATAATTGTGGCACACATGATTTGATGAAAAAGAATTATTTTTTAATGTGGGATTTTTTCCCCACTGAATAAATGCACTTGAATTAAAGGTTGGATTTTCCTCTTTTTTTCATTGTGGTCCTATATTATTTAGAAAAAAACTGAATTTATTAGAAGCGAAAGAACACATCTTAACCAGGGGTGCCAATAATTATGGGGGGTGCTGTATATGCATGCATCTTCTCAGTGCCTTCATTCTCTGGATACAGTTTACCGTGGAGCGCTTGGGTTTATTTCAAATCTTAAGACCTTAACTCATCATTGCACATTATATGCTCGAGTTGGCCGACGTTATTATTTATAAGGCCCTTCCTAACATGCTTCTATCTTACTTATGTAATTTCCATTTTTTGAAAAATGCTGGTAGCTCTAGTCTTCGCTCTGTGACCCATTCTAAAGACCAGTTCTTGCTCTCTGTTCCCAGAGTTCGTCTTGAAATGGGAAAAAAAAGAGTTTTAGTTACGTTACTCCTGCAGCCGGCAACCTGCTTCAGGAGGATTTGGGTCTAAAGGAATTGGTCTCTTTAAATGTTTTAAAGAGTAGATTGAAGGCGTTAGAGGAAGACACATCAGGCTGTAAATGTTTTAACAGATGACCTCTGTAATGTGACTCAGAATTTGCTGACCTGTGTCTGTAATTGTTTTGTATTGTCTCTGTAATGTTCTTCAAAAGGTGCTGCTGTCAATCTTGGCCAGGCCACTTTTGTAAAAGCGATTTTTCATTTCAATGAGGTTTTTCCTGGTTATATAAATTTTAAATAAATAAATAAATATATTCTCCGCAGTAATCACGCGCACAACTTGGACACGTGTGCAACATCAGCAAAGTGCAATAAGCTTTCAAAATACGATATTTTCAAACCTTGCAGTACGGCTCAATTCAATGATTTCGGTGAAAACTGTCAGCATGTGCCTTTAAAAGACGGTGGAATCGAAATATGAAGCCAAAATGTGACAGAAGCGACGAAACCGAGACAGAAAGGGTTTAAGACCAGGAAACAGCTTGTGGTCGATCTCCGTTAGTTTAGGCTCTGCAAACGCCAGACATCAATGCTGCAGATTTACAGAAACAATACCATCCCTTAGCTGAGCAGTTTGACTTTCAATTTCAGAGGAAAGGTATGTTTTTTTTCTGAATCTAACACAAAATGTTTGCATTTCTTCCGCCGAGAGATGAAACTGAGATGCAGTCGGAGTAACATTAAAGCTTACCTTCTCATAAATATGAAAGTTATTCATACCACACAGTGGGGACAATGATTTTTTTTTTCAAAGTTTTGTTTAGCGCTGAGCTGGAGGTTTAGTCAACATTTGTCCTTCATTCAGAATCACAATTAAATGGAGGACATATTGACATACAGAACCCAGCGAGCTGAACGATGACTAAAACTAATTGAAAATGCAGTTTTGAATATATTTTCTATTCAGTGTTCACGGAAAATGCTTGAGACACGAGGTCAATACCAATTATAGCAGCCACTGTCATCTTAAGGTAAAGATGTTCGTCAACGACGTGATTGACGGCTCTGGCATTAGAACAAATACAGAGAGTCTGTCTGTCAACTGACAGCCAGAAGCCATGTTCCCCATGACTATCAATATAGAAATTTTTGTTGTAACTCGGCATTAAATCCAGTGAGTGTGGCGCTCACATATGTTTTGTGTAAACTGCCTCAAAAAATTGTGTACGTCAACTTTCTGACCTTGTGTTCAGGGCACTTAAAGACATGGCAAAACAAGCATGAAATACTGAGATCCTCATCATGGGATAGCTGGTATCTGGCCAAGAAAAGAACAAAAATGGCTGATGTACAGACAGACAGACAGACAGGCGAATGGACAAAAGTATGAAAAGACTCATCCACACAAGAAGGTCTATCCATATACCACACTGTGATGGTTCTGCCCTGCAGTCCCTGCCCCTCCTGCTGTCTTCACCACCACTTCAATGAGTCACACCTGTTGCTCGTTGAAATGAGGGTGAAGCTTAGAGTATTTAAGAGCTGCATTGCCAAATTGGCAGCGCAGCTGCATTCTGGCGTTTTTAGCTCCGTGTGTGTTGCTGCTGCTTCCCTGTCTGATTTTAAAGTATATTTGTGGAACATCTTTTTGTTTGTACCATCCTGGTTCGTATCAGTGGGTCCCTTCACCCATCCATGACACATATTGCACTGGGAAATACGGTACTGCACGGTTCCGAAGTTCCAGCCCAGAAAAGAACAGGAAGCGACAGAATCTGATATTAGGTGTGGTCATAAAATGAGATAGAAGAACAGACAGGAGGATGGACAAATGAAAGTGTGAAAAGGCACGCCCAGATCATGAAGTGTACCCATATATGAAATCTTGCAGAGAAATATTGAACGTTTGGGAGTTCTGGCCTGGAAAAATAGTGCGGCGGATTGATGGACTGACGGACGAATGGACAGACGGACAGGCACGAGGAAGAACAAAATTTATTCCTGCATCTCCATCCACTTTGTGGCAGGGGATAATAACTTTTCGAAACACATACCATGTTTTCTAAGCACCGTCCACACGCGGCAATTGGCGTACACATTTTTTTTTAGGCATTCGGTTTCCACAAAACATTTGAGCGCACCACTCAGCCTCGCTCTACACTGCAAATTATGTAAAACTCTGAGGACTGCTGACATTTCAGAAGAGGGGCTTTGACTGCCTCAACCTGAGGCCGGATGGTTTCTTCTAAGCTCCTCCCCACAGCTTCCAGAAAAAGACAAATAATTCCTTCTATTCCAGCGAAACGATTACAGCACCAAAAATAAGAAAAAGGGCTTTAGAAAAGCCGTAAAGGACGCATGGGGAGGTGGATAGGAGGGACGACTGCCATTACACGGCCAAACTGCTTACTTCTTTTCTCCTCTACTGTCTCCATTAGACTGACCCAGAATGTATAATATTCAGGTCTGGGTAATGGGCAGGGAAGAATGCGAGCTCCATTAATATTCCTCACAGTGACTGTTCCTTGCCTGCAAGGCCGAGCAATGCTGGGGACAGTGCGGCTTACAGATGCATTAAGTGGGCCGAATACCGTTGGTTTCAGGGCTACGCGCATCATCAACAACGGCAAAACTCACGGGGGCGATTTCGTGCGAGAGGAGGCGGTACGTAAAATGCTGCTTCACCACTTTGCTATAGTTTAGTGGGAAGAGAGGACCGCTGTGGCGTTCCTCTAAAATGCGTCCCGGGGTCATAAAGAGACCGTATTTCACCCCCCAAGCAGGGATACAACTGTCCAAAAAGTCTGCAGAGACGCGTTTGTTTTGTTGCAATTTAATATTTTCTCCACTTACTCTGGCAGTGAAGTATGACAGAAACCTTGAAATGTGTCCTCTTCCATTAAAGCTACGAGCACGCTGGGTTCGCTTCAAAGGGCGTGCGTTAGCCTGTGAGGCGCTCCTTTGATTTCGTCGAGAAAACAATATTTGCAATGCTAAGCTAAAGTTGAAAAGTTCAAAAGGGAACTTTCTTAAGGCATCAAACAGTCTGTAAGTCAGGCTCACACAAAGACAGGTACAAGCATGATTAAAGCAGTTGGATTCACAGCTTACAAGCGTCTAACTGACCAGCAGGGGTCACTGCTGCTTAACAAAATGCTATTTTCCCGACAGCACGAAACCTTTCCATCGCTGGGTTTTGCTCCAATTCACAATCACCCAAGGGGGTACCTGGCTAAAGCCAGATCTAAAATGGAGTGAATTTGCCATGAGACTGTAGGTCCCATGTCTTCACTAGACCAGGAG
Source organism: Gymnothorax reevesii (assembly GCA_029721435.1). Lineage (NCBI taxonomy): Eukaryota > Metazoa > Chordata > Actinopteri > Anguilliformes > Muraenidae > Gymnothorax > Gymnothorax reevesii. The sequence goes on from CM056574.1 coordinate 17,793,023, forward strand.
TAAAGGCCCACTCCCGACCACAGAAATATTCTGCTGCCCCCATCTCAGAGTTAAGATGATTATCAGTCTGACTGTCTACACTGGTGCAAAAGCAGTCTACACATAAGGTATCATACACTGCAAGGACTCCAAATACCCATGGGTACAAAGTACACTCCCATGCAAGGTACTGTCCCTCCATTAATATTTGCACACAAAGTAAATACTGTATTAGCTCAAAATAATATAAAAATATGGTTTCTGTCAATTCTCTAAATCCTTTGTTAAAAATATTCATAAAAATCTTACTCTGGATTTAAATAAAATTATTGCAGGACTATTCTCATTCTAAAACAAATATTTTTTTTTCCTGAGAACATGTTTGTCACATTTATTGGCACTCCAAAATTTAAAAAAAAATCTACAAAAAGTAGAAAGATAAAGTTTACCATTATGATCAGAAATCTTCAATGGACATGCCAGACTTCCTGTTTCCCTGGGATATAAATATGAGGTGACACAGAAACCAATTTCCTTGACTCATCCATCTCCATGGGTAATACCAAAGAATTAAGCAAAGATGTGTGACAGAAAGTTGCTGAGCCTCACAAATATTGAAATGGGTAAAAGAAAATAGCTAATGAGTTGAAATCCTTATTTTGAGGATCAGGGCAATGATTTTGGTGTTTAAGGGGTATGTTAATGTGAGTAATATGACCGGGAGAGCACGCAGCCCCTATTCTGAACGCATCTACTGAGGCGGATGATTCAAGCGGTAAAGGAAAATGCGAAAATCACAGTTGAAGAATTGCCGACGTCAATCATATCTTTGGGTTAGAAAATCTCCAAAACTACAAGCCGACGCTATCGACACAGGAACAGGATGTTTACGTAGGCAGCCAGAAAAGAATTCTTTGAAGTCATCTAAAAACAAACTTGATTGCCTACATAATGCCAAAACTTCCTTTGAGTTCAGGATCTGTGGTCATATGAGACTAAAATAGAGCTCTCTGCCTATCAACTGCAGAGATGAGATTGGCGCAAACACAAAGCCATCGCATGAAGAACCCCATCGCAGTGAAGTACAGTGGTAGATCTTTGATGTAGTGGGGTTGTTACGCTTCCAAAGGCCCTAGAAGACTTGGTAGGATTCATAGAATCATACAGTACATCACATGACAGCAGAGGAATGAAACCGTTACAGCCTCTGCCAGGAAACTCAAACCTGTCCTGCATGACTCTATTCCTCAGTTCCTCATATGGGTGGTGGGAGGGTTTGGTTACTTAAGTCATCATTTTGTAACAAAGAGTTTATAATGGGCCAGGGTTGGATGCATTTCAATTTACGTTTCAAATTTTCTTAATAGTTTGACGCAAAATCAAGAGGATGAAAACAAAGGGATTCTTTTATAACTACGTTCCTTCATGTTTCCCAAAGCTGCCAATTTTATAGGAGGCACAGTACATACAGCACTGTGTGCACACACTCAACTCTGAACAGATCTACACCAGTCACCAATATTCCTTCAGCACTGTGTGCACACACTCAACTCTGAACACAAGTACACCAGTCACCAATATTCCTTCAGCACTGTGTGCAAACACTCAACTCTGAACACAAGTACACCAGTCACCAATATTCCTTCAGCACTGTGTGCAAACACTCAACTCTGAACACAAGTACACCAGTCACCAATATTCCTTAGCGTTCTTCCGGAGTGGCGAATGTGCGCATTTTGAGTGCACATCCGGGCGATCCCATGGTGGGGTTCAAATGACTGAACTGACCACTCCATAGTTTATAGTTAGCTTTCAAAAAACGTCCCATCAAATTGTGGATTTGTATTTCGGGCAGTTGTCTTCTTCTCACGATAAGTTTCTTCCATTTAACCCTTAGGGTGCTGAAATAAATTAAAATATATATATATATATATTGCTCCAAAAAAAAATAAAGCGAACACTTGGAGTTGTATTGTGTTTAAGTGTTCCCTTTATTTTTTTGAGATATATACACACACATTTCATTATCTTATGCTGTTGAAAACCTATCATGTGGCAATTTAAACAAGTTGCCACATGATAGGTTTTCGACAGTTTTCATTTTGACATCTTGCGTCATTGAGAGACAATAGCTGCACTGTAGCGCTCTAAGGGTTAACCCATGCAAAAATGACAAGTGATTCCAAACTTTTGAGCCACACGGAGTACATCAGTGTTTCTGGATCAGCTCTATGTTCTGTTCTCTGGCTAATTACTACAAACTTTGTGGCAAAGCTCAGCTGGGCAATACAGTTTATCGATATTATAGCAATATCATATCATATTAAATATTGTTTGGGATTTTGAATGTCGTAGTATCGTGAAACAAAGACTGTCTTCTCAGGTTTTAAAGGCTGCAGTACAGTAAATTCATGCATTTTTCTGCACTTATTAGACTGTTATTACTGTTGCCTGTCTTGTTTGGCCATCCTATCCACATTACCAATGACGGTATATCAAAAAAGACAATGAGTACATATTTTGTGAAAGTCCCTACAATATTGCCTCCCTATCGATATCGAGGTATTCCGTCAAAGATATCATGGTCTGATTTTCTCCAAACCGCCCCGCCCTATGTCATAGCGAGCTAATAATTAATATTAAAAGAACTCAGAATATGGCGCCAGCAGCATCTTAACATTATCAAGGTAGCCGTGACCCAGACCTTTTTCTCTTCTCTCTGTGTCATCTAGCCTTGCGATGGACAGTGCCAAGTGAAGCCTTTAGTTAGTGACAGTTTCAGCTCGCAAAGATCAACATTTCAAATTAAAAGCATGAATGTCAAAAGAGAACATCGTAAAAGGCACTGGGATGTATTTGAATTGCAACCAAACTCAAATTGAGAAAAAAAGATTAAATACTGAGGGAAGAGCATTTAATTTATTTTGGAATTTGGAGTTCTTGTAAGTGTATGAATTACTCCATTTCAGCTGAGCCTTCAGCAACGCAAAATAATTAAGTTTTAAGAAATTTGTCTACAATCAGAGAACAAGTGTCTCTGCCTCAAGGCTGACTAATTATATCTCCGTAGAAGAAGCCGAATTTAGTGCCAAGGTCTGTATTACCAGTAATGTTATGTGACTGTATTCAAATCATTCTCTAAAAGCCTTATTTAACAGTAGCTCAATTTATTCACTCACATTCCTGACCAACTTGGCTCTATCTCGCAAAAAGAGACCTTCAACTGGAAAAACATGAAAAAAAATAAAATATATTTTTGACAATTTTTTACGGCTCCTCAGGTCCCTTAGCTTTGAACGCAAAATAGTATTCCACACTTAAATTCGCTTTTGATCCAAGTGGGCTGGTTATCGACAAACTAATATCATTTAATGTTCCTTCCCCGTCTTTAACATACTACCAGAGCCAAGTGTACTTAAATCACTTCTACTAAGGTGTGATATGCTACTGTTCTGCTGGGCTCCACAGTTTTGGCCTATAGGACTGTGGGAAGGTGCAGCATAACTATGTGTTTTATTGTTTGATAAAACGGATTTGGTAAACACAGCAAGCTATGCAGCAAAGAGCACTGGAATGTAAGGTTGTCAGGACTCAGGAGCAAGACGCGTGATGCGCACGCGTCCCAACCAAACGTCCATGGCTGAATGAGTGAGTTACCACGCATAAACCTAACAGGCTAAAGCTGAAGCACGGACCAAAGACATCAAATGATTGTTGGTGGCGCAGCAATTCACTTCGGTGACAGCCATATTTATGACAAAAAAGGTACACCATGAAAATACATAGTCTGTGCAATATGGTACTTTGGTCTTTGTTGGTCCTACATTTACGCATTGTTAGCCAAAACCTTTGTGATCCAATCTAATCACCGTGATCAACTGTTCTTACACTGAATACATGTGCAATATGTGGACTCCTGTAATTCAATTACATCTTTATTTCATTTACCTGCAGCTGCCTCGGATAGATAGCGTATTTTCTCACATTCAAGGAGACAGCGCCGAATCTAAGAGGCTATTCGCCCCATGGCGGTTCAGTGCGAAAGATCAAAGAGCGGGGCGGATTATAAAATGAAATCTCTTATTGGCCCAACTGCGGGGCAAATAGCAGAAGTGCTTCTCTTATCCGTCCCACCGCGGTGCGAATAGCAGAACTGCCTCTCTTATCAGACCCATTGCTGGGCTGATCTCTTTCCCCAATTCACTCCACTGCGGGGCGAATAGCCACTTCCAATCTCCAATCTGATTTAATTGATGGCCGGTAGCCACTCCCGCTTGGTAAGACGGTGAAATGAAACAAAGCATTCTCGTATTGCGGATCTCGTATTGTGAATAAAACTGGCGCATTCCAGGACCATACCGAAATAACCTCAAACACGCAGATTAAAATAAGTGTTCCGTTTTAACGATAGAGCGAGCGCGCCATAAGAGCCACAGTAGCCCTCAGAAACCCAAGGAGCTGAAAACGTACTGGTCCCAGCAGGAAAAGCGGAAGTGAACGTGTTCGCTGTCCATATGCGTGGTGCTGAACAGTACTCGCAGAAACGCAACCTCGCCAGCGAGGCGAACGCCCGATTTAAGCTGCGTTCACACCGGGCGCGCGAGGGATTACATTCAAAGTCAATGCAATGACGCGAATACACACGAAACGCGCAAAGACGTTTCGTGTCTTTGCATTGTCTTTGAATGTAATCTGTCGCGCGAAAAATTCGTTTCGCGTCCAGTGTGAAAGCGGCTTTACTGCTTTACAAAAATGCAGAAAAGCAGACCGCAGGTATCGTTAGCTTCATGACATTGAAATACACTAAATAATTTTCCACGGTATGTATGGCTTGGTCCAGTTAGGCAGCCAGCGTTTTGAAGAATATGGCCTACAATCACCACAACAGCAATGAACAATACTCGTTATATTGCTGGGCCAGCAACCTACGTTCCTAACGTGCTAAGTTTACATAGATTTTCTTAGCTGGCTTTCAAGGAAGCCGTCACAACAATCAAGCCCAGCCACCGCCTCGCAGAGAAGCATTTCTGAAACCCGACTGAAGAGCGTCTAAATTGGGACTGGAATTAGCGGAGAAATGTATTTTCAACCATACAGGATATTATTATAACGTTAGCAAAGCAGCTAACTTAGCCGGCTGCATTGGTAGCATACCAGTGCACAGCATCAATGAATGACAGCTCAGGGTATTAGCTAGGTTTCATCAGCACAGAGCACACAAAACAGGATTTTGTTTCATTAATGTAGAGAGCGATATGTAATGCTGTGTACCTCTTTTTTCTTCTGACCGCCTCCTGACTGTACACACAGCAGCAGAATCAAGAAAAAAGATGTCAACGGCAGACAAAACCTGAATCCCGACGTAGAAGACGCCATGTTTGGAGATGCGACTGTGTACACATCTCCCTCCCGCCTGCTCACTGGACGCAACCATGGCCAATCAGGACCCACTGTGATATCGCCTACTGGGAATTGTAGTTCATAATAACAATAATAAATGTATTATTAATAATAATAATAATAATAAAAACAATAGATTCGTGACTGAGAACAGAGTTGCACAGATGCCAGACGCCGATAACGCACGGTATGGTTATTTGTTATACATTTTTTACCTCTTTGCAAAAGGAAAAAAAAAAAAAGAATAAAAAAAATTGTAATATCCAATACACATCCAGCCTTATGAAAAATTACTATAGTTCCAGGCTATAGTTATCCAATGGTAAAATGGTGGTACTTTCGCCACCATAGTGTAGTATTACTGTAGAAATACTATAGTTATTCAAACTATTGCAATACAGTTGTGTGGACAATATTAATATCATGGCATTGTTGACTGTGGTAATACTACAGTTATAATGTGATGGCTGTAGTGCTACTCCACTTATACCATGCAGATGATAGTAATACTATAGTTATGCCTTAAAAACGATTGTATTACTAAGAAACTATAGGACATTTTCATATGGGCAGCACCGAACTAAGTAAGACTTTCTTTAAAAGTGACGGAACCCTCAAGGGTTGGAGCTCATTATAACAGTTCTCTTCATGCTTTTTGTAAGATAAACTTTTTTGTACAAACAACATCCTTCATTTGAGTAGAACTGTTTGTATTAAAATATTTTTACGATCAAAAACTTGACTATACTTGTTCTGGACCTCGTCTCGTCAGAAAAAAAAATCTCTTGGGATTCTTAGTATTGCCAAAATAAGCAATTTGATATAAACAGTATCGTGAATTCGAGTGCTAGAGACTGTATTAGTAGTCCTTTATACTCCCTTCCTTACTTGTCTCTTTCTCATTACAATATGACAGTTGCACTAATTGCTACAGTCTATCTCACACCTGGCCAAACCGGTTGCAATTCCAATATCTGCCGATAGAGTGTAGGCCATACGCTTTTCGACTGGCGGCGGAAATCTGACAGCCCACAGTGGAACATGAGAGATACTGAAATATGCATTCAAATATAGTAAAAATGTGGCTTGCTTTATGGTTTTAATAAAAGGCAGCTTGCAAACTAAAAGTTGAAAATAAAAAATGTAGCACTATCGTCATGCCTCTTACAGCAAAACTTGAAATTATTCAGTAATTTGTATGATAAACTTAAACTCTGTGCTGCAGCTTAGGCCTTTTTGTCACAAACGGACATTTCTAGGAAAAAAATGCATTCTTAGCAACACCGCAGACGGTGAAAGCTTTTTGTTACTGTACCTTATAGCACCTAACTTTCCGTAATCTCGCCTCTCAATCGCATGATTTGACAATACTGCCAAACGTTTAAATCTACTGGCACCTCCTTGGCGCAACTGTACACCTGCTTAGGGTATACTGAGTTACCTACCTGTAATTTTGTACACGCTAATACCTTGTCAGTCAGTATGCCTCCACGGATGTCACACTTTCCAACTAACTCCCAAGTAGCCAGACTATGCCGTTGGCTTACGGGAGTGGGAAAGACTCCAAATTTCGCGTTAATCAAATTTATTACTGTGCGTAACGATTCCCGCTCAAATACGACTTCGCCACAGCTGCTTGGCTGTTAATGGCGCTGTAGCTAATGCCTGCTCCCCGAAATGAATTAATATGCAAATTAGACGATGCCTCTGCAGAATGTAGGATTCCTGAAAACACATTTGAGGCTGGTCATCGTTCAGGAATACGCCTGACGCAACGCCTGTTCACGCAAATAGTGTTTTATCAGCATTAGTCAGTCCCTAAGCTTTCTGACAATACATGTGTGACTGTTACGAAAGTGTTACAGAACTTCTTTAAAACAAAATTCTGGGCACTGTAACTGCATACAGCGGATTGGCGTAAAATTATTCAAGATAATGACGCTCCGGTGTTTATTTTGCCTTCCATAACGAGGCAATTAATTCCATTATCGAGAGCGAAAACAGAAAAAGGTAATAAAGGAGGAAACAACATTATGATTTTAGCTGACGACCTTTTTTTCTGTAAACATCCATTTATTCTTCCGGGATTTATTAAAAATCTGCTCAAGGAAGGGGACGGTTCCACCTGCCCGGGCTTCCACCCCAACGGTCTCGTCCGTATTGTATTTTATATGGCTCGTCTTAACCTGATCACTGACGTCAACGCATCTGGCACGCAGCAGGCTACCCATTTCGTTGTCAGCCACACTATCCAAGTCCGGGCTCTGAATATGATTAATTACGCAGTGACACGGTAAGAATATCCTCCCTGAAAACCATTAAATTTCGTTCTCTTCAGCCATTCCCTGCGGGGGGCGGACAATTCAGTGTCCTGTTCCTCCATAGCCTATCCTGGGACCATGATTCTGCAGATTAAGTGTCTGTGCTAGATGAGGTTCCCTTCGGTTTGGAATGCTGACTATTTTATCTAAAGAGCTGTGAGTAAGTTGTGTAGACCGACATCCGCAGAGCTTTAGTGAATGCTTATATTCGTATTGGGTGATTATATTTTTGCGACTGGATTGGCTGTTGTGGAATGTTGGTAACATAGCGCTGGGTTCATGCACATCGACATAATAACTTAAACAGTGAGCGCTGCGGCGCGGCTCGGCGGCATGTGATGGGGGTTTACAGATGCAGTCACGTGCACTTTTTTCTTTAAGGACCCAGGGGAGTGATTGGCACCGAAATACAGTTTGCTGTTTGAGTGGAGAAAAGCAGATAGAAGACCGAGGGGAAGACAGTCACCTGGTGGTGAAGGACCGTAAAACAAGATAAAGGAAATCTGCGCTGCCAGAAGAAAAAAAAATCCACCTCCCTCTCCCTTTAACTCCCAACATTTTCCCTTCGCTGACTGAGCAAGAGAATTCAGATGCACAGACTCTACCAGTGCGAGCACCACAGCAATGATTTAGTAGGAACAGCGCTCACCAAGGAAATTACACATCTTTGGGTTATGGCTTCAGATCGCGAGTGAGAAACAGATCACGAGTGAGAATCCCAATTCCCTACATCGATTACCAGGATTTCTGAAATAAAGCCTCATTTTCACGCCGCTCTGACAAACTGAACTCGTTGCTTAAATTTGCCGCATCAAGATGTTGAAGGAATCCAGTTTCTGGGTTTGCAGCAGCAGTTTTGCTTGCCGCTTGCTCATCGCTGGAGATAAACCGATTTTACGTTGATGGAATCAGAATTACCTCGTCAAATTAACTTGGGGAGTTGTCTAACCGAAATATAAATACAGTGGGCTAATTTACTGAGAGGTGCCAAGCGAATTGTTATTTTTGTTTTATTATTATTTTAGCGTCTGGATTCGTGATCCGTGGGAATGAGACTGATGATTTCTGCAGTGTATAGGTGGACTGGGACGAGTGTAAGTCGGGAACTACAAGTCTAGAATTTAACAAGTTTGAAATACTTCATCTACCTATATGGAGCAATCAGCGTCATTGGATATTGAGGCTCTGAAGGTAAGCGATTACGAATTGTTTTGACTATGCGTTTTCATGAGACAGCGGAAACGCATCCTGGGCTTGACCGTGATTAGGCTACTCCAGGGGTTTCTAGTTGGTATACGATTCATAGTGATGGTGGAGGCTGAGAGCGTGAGTCGCATTTCAATAGATGGCGAGGACATTTTTAGAATTTTTAAGTTTCGCTTACCCCTAAAATGATTTCATTTGGCACATAGCATAATTAGAATGGCAACAAATTACACCGCAAGTGAAGGGTTAATTGCGTGTGTGCATGTCTGTGTTGTGCGTGCGAGTGTGTGTGTGTGTGTGTGCGTGCGTGTGTGTGTGTGTGTGTGTGTGTGTGTGCGCGCGCGCGCGCGCGTCGGAGAGAGAGAGAGAGAGAGAGAGAGAGAGAGAGAGAGAGAGAGAGCATACGTGCGCGTACGCGTATAAAAGCAGATTGGTTTGCTTAGTTTTACCAAGCACTTCTGAACGGGTTATGTCGTTCATTTTTATCAGTTCAGTACTTTGCGGATCTGATAAACGTTGGACAATTTGCTAAGTGCTTCGAACCCAATGAATGCTTAATAAAATCAATAATTAAAATGCTACGAAATACCATCGTAGTTGCATAGTTGCACACACAATACAGATGTCTGATTTGGTCTATCTGTGAGCGAAACGAATGTGCATTGCATGAGATGGGGGGCGTTCATTCCAGGTTTCTCAAATGCCTCAGTCCTTCAATAGTGCCCTCACGTAAAGCCCTTTGTACGCGCAGTTTGGATACTACTTAGCCTGGAACTGAACAGGCGGTGTTTTTATACGTGGACGAGAATATGTGTTGGACTTACTGTATGAATATGTACCGAAGTGGCAGCTGGGAATCTTGCAAATACAAATTAGTCAAGATATCAACGATTATCTGTTGATCATTAATTTGAAAAGGTGACCGCCGCTGGAAATCAGAGCAGGTCATGTGATTTTTAGACCAACTCCACAAAAATTGGGACTAACGCTCTGCTGCATGTTTCCTTCTCTTGGGGCGTGGCATATGCCACGCCTTTTGCGCTTGGAAACTTCTTACAGTTCTTAGGCAAAGGGCAATCTTCTTTACATTTCAGCGGTATTCCAACGCTGCAAGCGTGTGCACGGTGGTTTGGAAATGTGATCAAGAGATAATATTTTATTGATACTTGGTTTTTATACTCAGTCCTGAGGAAACTTGACTTGCAATGGAATTATATGCTCACGTCTTAAAATAAATGCATCTGATCGGAACAACCTCGGGCGGACATGTTAATGTTTGTTGGAGGACCTGAAACCTCATAGCAGAGTATACTTTTTAAGTGTCTGTTTATACCACCTCCCCTTGTTCCCACTGCATGTTTTATGTTGCTTAAGTCACTGTTTAAAGATTTATATCAAATAATACGTACTGCTGGAGCACTAAACGCAGTGGAAGTAGGCCTGTACCGACATCGCTATGTGGCACAACCCACAACAATTGTGCGTCTCTTGACAGTTCTCCTCTGAAAAGAAAATCTGTATGGCAGTGTGCCTGGTGCATGAGCTGGAACGGGTTTTATGTGTGCGTTCGCGTGTGCGTGCGTAACTATTTTTATGCCCGCCATATGCGCAATTCCTGAGAGAGAAAGTACACAAACACCCACTGCGCCAATTGGAGGTGACCAACAACCATTTGGAGCCTACTTTCATTTTGATCCCTTCAACTTGGGGTACACTTCCGAGATAAAGTGCATGAGGCGCAGCAGTACCACGCTAAAATATTCTTACCAATTGGATGGATAGCGGATCAGAAATGACCGCAGGTGTTACTTTTTGAATTATAGTATGGAATAGGCTACTGGATTATGCAACCCACGGCTGTTGTTATGGTGATCGCTTAAATAAGGGATGTTGTTTTTCATTAGGGTTGGCGTTGTGTCAAACAAGTGCTGTCGAGGCAGTCAAGGAACGTCACTGATATTGTAATTAACTTTTCTTTTTACCCGTTAATATCCTGAGGCTCGGGTACCAGTATGTTGTAGCTCTGATGGATTTTGAGTTAATTCGTCCCATTTAGCGGGCGTTTCAATCAAAGTAAATTGCATCAGCGGGAAACCCTGTTAAGTTGCAGGAGTGCGGGCTTCTTCTCTGTCATCAAATCAAGGGAAAAAAACTGTATTACCTAGTTTCTCGCACTAACACCAACGCGCATGCGCATGGCCCACCCATCCAGACACACAAAAATCCTCGTACATGCATGTTCGCACACTCCCTCTATCCATACATACCCATATGCTCACGCGCGCGCGCGCACACACTCACACACAAACACAAACGCGCACACACTCAGTCACAGTAATAGCAATTGGTTTACACTCCTGACTCAGGTATGACTGTGACATAGAATTATGTTTTTTTTTTACAAGATATGCTGTTCAAGTGCTAATTTTGGAGATTTGATTTAATTTAATGACTCATAAGAGGTGCAGAAAATTAAACAAGAAAATCTTTTAAATTCAGAGACAGTGGTAAGTTTTGCCATGATAACAGGATTTTTGAAATGGGAAAGGCATTTTGTAAAGTCTGACTTCAACTTAAAGCATCCAGCCCAGACAAATGTGTAGAATCCAGAGAATTCCCATTTACTGATCTCCAAGCAAACTTCACCACATTATAAACACCCCTTGATTAAGTGTTTGTCACTGCAGTGATGCACAGTCTCCAAAATGGACCCTGTTATCAGTGTAACCCCAAACCACAAAACCAAGTGGAGCTGATTAACGGTTGCCCGTTCTTTAATACTGCTGCTGGATTGGTTGTTCATGTCTCGCCATCATGTTACAGAGGGTCTTGGTTGGTTCAATAATGTTTAAAAGTGTGAAATAAAAAAATTTTCCTGACTGTACGCAGTGTGCTAATGCGATGCACGCTAATGGTCATCTGAAGCACGCAAGAGTTTTCAAACAAGGACTCAGAACTTATTAAAAATAAAGAAACTTACTTTTCAAAGGGCTTAAGAGGTGACGTTCGCTCTGCCCACAGCCTCAATCAGGGTCTTCTGTTCAGACACAGAACACTTTCACAACCTATTATATATTTTCTGCTGCTGTTGTCTTTTTCAGATTTAATTATCTCTGTCATGAGGGACCTCTGATTACCTATAACAATAGAAATGACAGAGTTATATTTTCCGGAGAACTGTCTTGTGGAGAATTAACACACTGAGCCCGGGGCATCACACCAAACTGGCGGATTGTGATTTTGTACACGTTTTTGAGGTTGAGTCCAGTCAGTACTGAAAAAGGTGAGTTTTAATCATCCTGTTTAAATGAGTGTACAGGCAAAACAATACAATAATTAGTCTTTTGAGGCTAAAACAATGAGTGAGTTGAAAGGACTTCCTGAACAAGCGCGTATTTTATTAAAATGCGTCAAACTGTGGACAGGCTGAAAAGTGAGTTGGGTTTACTTCGGCTGAACATGGGTGTTGAGCATCTTTGAGGTGGAGAGTAGCAGCTGAATTTAATAGGCTGCAGTGCACTTTAGAGGCCTTTTCGTGGTCTTCGATTTCAAGCGCAAACATGTCTAACGAAGGAGGCATTTTCTAGCCCTGAATATTTTGCAGAGGACTGTCAAACAAGATTGTCACATGTTTATTGGATGGTGTATGATCCAATGAGCTTGGGACTTGCTTTGTTTCCAATGACTCTGATCTGTTAGCTCACGTGCTGAGTCAACGCCAGGCCCTCAATTGATGCCAAGGGAAACGAGAAAACAATGCGGCCGTTGGCGGCCCTTTAAGCGCTTTCACACTGATGTGTCAGACAGACTCGGCCATGAGTGGGCTGAGCTGGAGAAAGGCCTTCTCTCTAGATGCTGATTCAGCCTTGTGTGCTCCATCATCGATGCTAAAGCTGTCATTTTGTTTTCTGCAGCGTGATGAAATGATGCTATGGCAGTACAGCTGCTTGCACATCGGACGCAAAACAAATTCACGGCTTTGCATCGACTTTGAATGGAATCTGTCGTGCGAAAAATTCGCTTCGCGTCTGGCGTGCAAGCAGCTTACCGCTACCCGAACTTAGGCGGAGATATAGAATACTACCACCCATTGCCTACAGGAGACTTCCAATTAATAAATGAGCAAATATTAGTAAATATTGGGCATTTACTAGCAGAATGAGATACCCAGGCTGTTTGATGGCTCCCAATGGAGTTTCTTTTGCATTTTTATAAATTTAATTGAATGGTGGTCCGTTCAATCTTGTCAATTGGGTCAGCTTTGCAGGTTTCTTGTATTCAGTTATTTGAAAGTAACATTGTTCATTTCTCTTTTTTTTTTTTTGCTTCACGTTCATCACCTGTGCGGGGATATGTTCACTCAAAAGTCTTTCAGACATTCAGCCGTGCTGTGACTACCCTGCTGTAGACCCAGAGACTGAATAGAAAGATGGACGCAGCACGCGAGCCTGAAAAGTGAAGCCCATACGGAAATCTCTGAAAATTGCATTGTATTTAATCACCAGCAGATGACAACGATGGTGGTTGCATAAAGAAGTTCAATGCTTTAGAAGTCTATGAGGAAATGGCCCTACTTTGCCACCTTATTTATTATTTCAATAATAATTTTCCATATTATTTTATGGTGTGTATCGCAAGTTTCAAGTCTTCTTCGATATATCATGATGTTCATTTTTGTAAATTATGGTCCCAAATAGACTAGAATTAAGGATAAAGCCAGAATATGCTTTAGGGGCGTGGCTACCCTCTGGTCCCAGTCAGATCCACCCATAGGTCCACCCCTCACTCCTCCTTGGAGCTTCATTTCATGCTCCTGACCAATAGGAATCACATCTGGTTTCAAAATGACAAAATGGTGCTGTTCAAATTGCCAAAATTGAGGCTTCCTAAATGGTATGCTGAAACCAATGGGTGACGTCACGGTTACTTCATCCATCTTTTTATACGGTCTACGTTTAGACCACATTATTCTAGTTTCAACCAATAAAAAGCCCAGGAGACCAAAGTGAAACTACTTACTGTGTACGTCCTGTGCGGGTATGTAGTTTTCTATTTAAGTTAGCTAATATCTGATGTGACTTCATGGTTTTCAATGCCATACTTTTTCAGGGATGTATGGATTATTAATAGTAGTTTTCAAGATGGGCGTTTTGTGTTGCTTTTATGTTATCTTAACGTTGAAGACAGTACTCCTCTCAGAAGTTGACACAACCTCGTACGCTGTCCTCCAAGGTGGCTCAATGCGTATTAGGGCCAAATTTGCTGAGCAGTGCAACAGCACTGTCCCATCTGAGGGAATTCAATCCTGCTACCTATCGTCCTCATACTAGCTAAAGCCAGATGGTCTTCCTCTCGAAATGTCACTCCACTGGAAATGTGCAGAGAAACAACACGCTCCCGCCTTCCCTATTTCCCAGCATGCACTGCGAGAGACGGCTCTTCTGATCGTGATAATCACTGCGCTCTCGCACATTGGAGGGGCGGGGCACACCCCAGCTGGAAGAGACAGACGCGGTCGCCAGTTGGCACAGCCTGATTAGCGCGTCCTTCTGAGGGCGAGTTGGGAGGCAGCGGGCCCGTGTCACGTGCCGAGGGGGCCGCAGACAGACGGCTGGCCAGCTGCTTCGGGGTGGCCCCAACAACGAGGGGGGCCCCTCTCTTTCTTCGCACTGCCGAGGCGAGCTGGCACCCCCAACCCCGCAGGACGGTCCCACTGAGGGAGGGGGCCAGTTTGCGAGGCTGTGGGACGAGGAGGATTAGCCTTGTGTACAGAAGTGTTAAACGGTTTCAGATTTCACAGATTTTTAACAAGTACAGACAACTAACTCCCTGGTGTATCTTAAAAAATGGTTTTGAAACAAAACTTTGAAAAAAAAAACAAACTTAATTTGCAACCTGCTTCTCACCTCTCAGTCTGTCGCACTTTGAGGCTGTGCTCTCATAGGCCACATCACCGAGGCAGAATGTGAACACTTGTGGCCAATATGAGAACCTGCCTGTAATGGGCTGTGCTAAGTAAATGAATCCCCTTGTGATGACAATAAGGGTGCAGAATCAAATCAGGTCATGTGAGCATGTTTTCTCAGGAAGGGCGCCACAGCAACAATACTGATACAGCCTGGTTTTACATTTTTTTTTGTCAGATGGTCGGTAGAGGAAGGGTAAAAGTGTATTTGTGAGTGATACAGAAGCGCTCTTTTTCATTATGTGGGACCTTTAAAAGATAATAGAATGAGATGGTTGGTTGGATAAATTTCCAGCAGAGGTGCCAGTGTGCAGGACTGCAAATTCAGCAAAACAGTGAATTCCTCAAACTAACCGGGCGCTTCTATTCTGCCAGACACATCAGGGCCTCAAGTGCCTCAGGTGTCCTTCTAGGAGTTCTGACCCGTGGCTGTGTGTTTGTTGGACACGTTGGTTTCAACAGTTGAAAGCTACGGTGTCGCTGCGCAGTCAGACATTTCGGCAGCAACCATATTGCCGAGGTTTTTTGACCCTTCCAGTCGTGTCTGAAAAGCTAACCCACCAATAAAAAAACAGAGAGAGAGAGAGAGAGAGAGAGAGGAGCAGTACTGGCAGTGAAACATTCAATCAATCAATCAAATCCTTTATTTAACCAGATAAAACCAGTTGAGACCAAAGTCTCTTTTTCAGTGGTGATCTGGCAAGAAACGACTTTGAGAAGCTGTTCTTACTCTGGTATTACGACCCTTGATGTAGCAGGTATTCCCCTGTAGCTTCTCTGGAGTGACCTTTGTACAAATTCACTAAGGTTTATTTATTTCATGTTTTAACCCCAGCCTCTACCAAGGTTTTTACTTTCCTTTGGCCTGAATGCTTTCAGTTTGGTAATTCGCCTGTACTGAGTGAACCTCTCGCTCTCCCATTTGAATCTTGTGACGAAAGGCACGGGGCTTGTTTATCTTATCTGCGTGAAAAGAGCTTTTTATCTGGTTAAATGCGGCCAGCATCTAAATGCATAGTGACAGGCTTGTTATCACCATTGTCTCCTCTTGCACGTGCAAATTTATTTGTTCATAAATTTGAGAAATGAAGGCGTAGTGCGCTCAAAATTCATTAATTTTTTGAAAACTGAAACAAATTGTATATGCACTGAGAAAATGGGGGAAATGATGTTCTGTAATACTCATATAGTTGCTCGGTGTATTTTGTTTAACAAGTCGTATTTTCACAGTGATCCCGCGGGTACATTCATGAATCTGATAAAGGAAAACAGCCTGATAATAACGCAAGTATACCACGGACAGAAAAAAATGAGAGCGAATAATTATGGCATATATCTTCTTTGGCGCGAAAAAAGCATTCATGAAACAGGATGAAACAAGGCAATTTTCTCTGCGCTGCTGAATTAGTTGTAATAAAGTAAGATTTTCCCATTTTTCGTGCACATAATGCAGGTCATTGTTTGATACAGCCTTTGATGCGACTCATCTTTGTCGAGAGTGTGAATGGTTTTTGTGGGGTCTGGAACATCTGGCCTGGATCACACTTGATTGAACTGCATTCGCCATGAATTGAAATGGAAAGAAAGAAGCCTATTTTGAATCTAAATCGACATGGCCATACCGTATCAGCATGGAGCTGGGCAGAAATGATGTATTCTGTGAACACAAGAAATAACAGATTGTTCTGAGGAAAGGGAATATTGTTAATGTACCACTTACTGTATATATGTCATGAGGAATTAGAGATAGAGACAAATCCTTCTGCCAATACTCCCTTGTGGAAGTAATCGCATAATAAATTATGATTTATGACAAGCATTGATATTGGTCCACTATGGCCCACAATGAATAATATTATTGACACCTTTTTCATTTCTTAATTCTTCTTCTTGTGTCAGGTATGCATTAAAATTTTGTCTGTCTGTCTGTCCATTAGGTGTTGGGAAATTTTACTGACCTATGTTCCAACCTCTAACATGTTTGCTGAATGGACAAACAATGGCTGTCTATCGGGTCTCTCTCTCTCTCTCTCTCTCTCACACACACACACACACACACACACACACACACACACACACACGCGCACACACACACACACACACAACACACATGCACACATTTGTATAGGAATACTTAGGAGGATATTCTACTGACCTACATTTAACCAGTACAGCCTTTTCTGAACCCTAACCTTTACCAAATGTTGTCTAACCCTAACCTAAACCCAACCGATACTGTAACTGTAGCCCCGACTTCAACCAATTAGCTGTAATCCTCCATAATCCTGTGTTTGGACCTCCCAAATGTCCTCACAACATCTATGGGTTTTCAAGAGGTGGTCCTCACCACTACACCTATACAAGTCTACACACACCCACACATGCACACACAAACACACTTACCAACCCACACACTCGCAAAATGGACAGAGAGAGAGAGAGAGTGAGAGAGAAATCAGGAAAGTCAGGGTATTCAATCTGCAGCGCGAAGGCTACAGTGAATTAGAAACCCCAGTTGTTAATTTCCGCCTTCCCTCTTCTGCTAGCGTGTAGCTCACCAAGATAAAAACGAGAGCTTTTCAGAGGGGCGTCTCCCTGGGAGTGTCTTTATGCCAGAGCAGCTGCCGGGCTTTTGATGTGTTTTATTGGGAAGGCTTCACGAGTGTCAGATGTGCCCTGTGCCTTCTATTGGTGTCGACCCGTGGAACGGGTTCAAGATGCACAGGATTCATCCTGAGACGGAAACTTCTGGGATTTGGAGCGGTTCCCCGCTGGTAGGCCTTGCCGGAGCTCGATAACATGGCGGATGCTGGTGCACAATGGGCCACGTGGTTCTGTGGTCTGTTTGGTCCTGCCTTGGTAAAAGAATCTGGCTGTATAAAAGAGGCTGTATTACACGCCTGCTGTACCCATCTCCTGTTACACACACGAGGCTGTATTACACGCCTGCTGTACCCATCTCCTGTTACACACACGAGGCTGTATTACACGCCTGCCGCACCCATCTCCTGTTACACGTAGGAGGCTGTATTACACGCCTGCTGTACCCATCTCCTGTTACACACACGAGGCTGTATTACACGCCTGCTGTACCCATCTCCTGTTACACGTAGGAGGCTGTATTACACGCCTGCTGTACCCATCTCCTGTTACACACACGAGGCTGTATTACACGCCTGCTGTACCCATCTCCTGTTACACGTAGGAGGCTGTATTACACGCCTGCTGTACCCATCTCCTGTTACACACACGAGGCTGTATTACACGCCTGCTGTACCCATCTCCTGTTACACGTAGGAGGCTGTATTACACGCCTGCCGCACCCATCTCCTGTTACACGTAGGAGGCTGTATTACACGCCTGCTGTACCCATCTCCTGTTACACGTAGGAGGCTGTATTACACGCCTGCTGTACCCATCTCCTGTTACACACACGAGGCTGTATTACACGCCTGCTGTACCCATCTCCTGTTACACGCACGAGGCTGTATTATACGCCTGCTGTACCCATCTCCTGTTACACGTAGGAGGCTGTATTACACGCCTGCTGTACCCATCTCCTGTTACACACACGAGGCTGTATTACACGCCTGCTGTACCCATCTCCTGTTACACGCACGAGGCTGTATTATACGCCTGCTGTACCCATCTCCTGTTACACGTAGGAGGCTGTATTACACGCCTGCTGTACCCATCTCCTGTTACACGCACGAGGCTGTATTACACGCCTGCTGTACCCATCTCCTGTTACACGTAGGAGGCTGTATTACACGCCTGCTGTACCCATCTCCTGTTACACGCACGAGGCTGTATTATACGCCTGCTGTACCCATCTCCTGTTACACGCAAGAGGCTGTATTACACGCCTGCTGTACCCATCTCCTGTTACACACACGAGGCTGTATTACACGCCTGCTGTACCCATCTCCTGTTACACGTAGGAGGCTGTATTACACGCCTGCCGCACCCATCTCCTGTTACACGTAGGAGGCTGTATTACACGCCTGCTGTACCCATCTCCTGTTACACGCACGAGGCTGTATTATACGCCTGCTGTACCCATCACCCGTTACATACCTGCTGTACCCACCCCGATCCGCACATTAGCTTGTATTACACGCTACTATTATCACCCCCTGTTGCACACATAGTAAGTCTCTATTACTTGCTTGACATGCTCATCTCCTGTTACTCACACTAGGCTGTATTTCACGCCTGCTACGACCATCTCCTGTTACGTGCTTAGGACTGTATTGCATAACTGCTGTACTCACCCCTATGCACTCATTAGCCTCTATTACATGGCACTATTATCACCCCGTTGCGCAATAAGGGAATATTACATGTCTGCTGTGCCCTCCCTCTCTTACACACGAGTCTTTATTACATGCCTGACATGCCCACTCCCCATTACACTCATACTGCCGCATTAAACGCCTGCTATGCCCAGCCCTTGTTTCATACATGAGGCTGCATTACATGCCCGCTATTCTCATCGACTGTTACGCACACTACAACATGCCAGTAATGTTCTCCCAACGTAACCCGTGTACGCCTGTATTACCTGCTGTATCCGCTACAACCTCCTTCGGTTACACACTCACGCGGCTGTATCGCGTTCCTGCTACCTGCCCTACGATCGCACCCGGGAGGCGGAAGGGAAGGAGCGAACACGATGATTGGGGAATGATCTATCTGCCGAGCTGGCGAAGAAGCCGCCTAGTTAAGCTCTCCATTTCGCCTGGCATTAATTTAGACGAGGTTGACGAGATTCGCCGCTCATGTAAATATGTCACCCGCCTCTCCTACCGAGACGATTTGCTCTGTTGCCTGGTGAAATTATAGCCGCCCGGCCCACGACACGGCATCCCCTGATAAAATTCCCATCATGCCCCTGTCCCTGCCCCAGCCCCCTCTCCCGCCCACCCATTCCAGGAGTCATAAAGCAGATATTCCTTCGCCTGGGTCCCATCTGTCTGTTCGAGTCTCGACTTCCCCAGCATTTGATCAATGATTCTGTGATGTCATCAACCGTGTGTGTGTGCGCGCAGTGTTTTTATAGTCAGGGCTTACTGGGCAAGTGGTGCAAATTATAATATGTCAGTCAAGGTTTTTATTGTTTGAGATATTAGCTTGTTTCTTTGAGCAACATGAAGCTTTTGAATGTAACCAGAAGCAGTTTTTGAATCTTGATACAACATCCATGGCTCATTAAACATGAGTCCCCGACCTTTTAAAGAAGCAAAGCGTGCTAGCTATCCAGCTATTTGGAAAATAAATTAGGAGAACTCACAGCTGTCGAATAAAATGTTCAAACTTTGTCCAGTTTGTGAAACAATCTGATGTTTAAGGAAAATAAGACCTTAATTCCTGTTTTTATTTAAATTATCAGTACAAGTGGGAAAGCAGAGGGCAGTTATGCGTATTCTGCGATCATAACCTTTTTTTCCTACTCAGCGGCAAGAGAAATTGTTTGATGAGTGTGTTTGCATTACACAAAATGGAGGAGCAGTGTTTATTGAAATTTCAAAGACAGTCTATTGACATAAATGAGGTGATACACAGTACTTACTGTAATGGTCCCTTTAAACCTATTTCTGTGGATTCTGCGTGCATTGAATTTACTGAGTGTATACCGCTTGTGCATAATTTTAGTCTGTTTAATTTCTAAAAGGTCATCAACAGGAGTGACAATACAATGCTACACTGTTATAACTTGCCTGAATTTAGCAGTTAAATTAACGCATTTTCTCCTCTTTATTTTAACTAAGTAGAGTCCTGCTCCCATTTAACTGTGGTTTATAGTTAACATATACTGAACCTCTGTTATAAGCTGATTATAAAATTTCAGTTGAAATTACTGGTAAAAAAGGTGTCAGTTAATATAACTGGCAAAAAGGGTTCAAGTTTATAACAGTGTAGGTTTAAAACAGGGTTTTAACTGTGGCCAACAAATTTGATACTGAGAGGATGTACATGCAGACAACATGGTGGCCTTAATCAATTTTTGTCTGCCATTTTACAGAGAAACTGATCACAAGTTTTGCCATTTGTTATGCATAAAATTAATCAAAGGACCATAACTACCTATTTTGATGCCCACTCATCTGCCAAGTATGCATTCTATCATCTTTCTCTCAGGTCAGTTATCCATCTATTCTTTGTACTGCTTCTTCCTCAATAGGGTCCTATTGGAGCTGGAGCCAATCCCAGCTAACTATGGGCGAGAGACAGGGACACACCCTGGGTAGCCCACACACACCATTTGCACCGACGGGCAATTTATAGTCTCCAATTAGCCTGAAGTGTGCGTCTTTGGACTGTTGGAGGAAACCAGAGTAACCCCACATGAACATAGGAAGAATATGCAAACTCAACACAGTAAGGCCCCAAGCCGGATTCAAACCCACAGACTTCTTGCTGCAAGTCAGTAGTGTTGCCCACTGCACCACTGTGCCTTATCGGGGCTGGTATTCATAAACCAACCTAAAAAAGTAAACATTAACAACTAGGTCCTAACCAGTGGATTCAGCTTAGCCTAAAGGCGGTGATCATCAACTTACGATCTTTGTGGGCCCAGAACTGTTGCTTGTCCGCCGTTCCTTCGCCTGAGAGTCAGGTGTAAATACTGATCAGAAGTGCTAATAGTTCAGATAAACCATTAATTAACCTGGAAGACAAGAAAACCAGGACGGAATTAGGATTTGAGGGCCAGATTTGGCGACCCCTGCTCGAAGGCCCAGTTAACTGTATGGCCATAGCAGGAAATCTACTCCTGATGCATCTTACTCTAATTACTGTGGTCTGAGAAACTAGTTTCAGACATGGCCCTGTGGTCGTACCTTCTCACATGACACTTTCCTGTGCCACACGCAGGCTGGCCTATAAATTGAAATGCACTTATGTATATTTATGGAAACTGAGTCCTGAGTCGAGGCAGGAGCACTTTGTATACCGAATGTTAATGCAGTGCCAGTAAATTGGATGGATAACACCTGCCACAGGTCATTATTGCAGGTCCCTTTCCTGTTTGATTACAGTGGAGAACATCGCCACTAAACGTCCCGTTGGTAATGCGCGGTACGGTATGATTACATAATACCACTGTGAGGCCGCCTGGTCTCTTTTCTGCAATGGTGCTATTTTTTCCTCCGGGATATTTTTCATGACTCGGATATCATGAGCCACTGACCTTGGCTTCTTGTCCCTGGATGATGTTTCTATTCTTTCTGTCTCTCTGGGCTACACAACAATTAGAAAATGAAAAAGAGGCCCTTTGAAGGAAGTAAATGACCAAAGAAAGCTGGCTGCTTTAAAATAACAAGGTTACGAGCAGACCTCTCTCTGGACTGGATTCAACCGAGGCCTGTTATCTCCGTGCTCAGGGAAGATGCTCCGAGGCTCTTCCATGTCTGCTTTTATTTCTGCTGTATTTGATTTCCCCTTTTCAAGAAGCCGCACGGTTAGTTTATTCCAGCAAAGTCTACGTTCTTGATGCAGTTTTTCCCTCATGGTTTGAAATTAAATCTCATGAGTGCCAGTGGAAACTTTGGCCACAGAGTTTTAAAGGGCAATGCGCAAATGTCTGTAGCACTGTCCCGGGAATTAAAAGCTTGGGTCAGTGAGGATCCCCATAGACTCATCTTGGAGTAGTAATTTCCGCATTTTATCCTATCAGCACTCTGCCCGAACAAGCAGAGGCAGCACCAGCGCTGAAAATGGAGGGGGCATTGAACTTACCTTTAAAAAAATAATTAGTTCCGACATGTCTTCAGTCATTTTTCTTGATTAACAAAACTTTCGCTTCAACAGCACTCCATGCTATCAGGTGTTGCCAGTCGCCCTGTTAAGGTAAGATGAGAGGTACAATGCTTAAACTGAATGTACGATTTGGTAGATTTTAATCTGTGTCACTCAAAATTATATTTAGGTGTTTTGAACCTTTGTTTTATTTCATTTGATTTGAACATTCATGAAGCACTGGATAGATTGCCTGCCTTGCAGGGTGGGCCAAAAAGGTTCTGAGAGTTCCAGAATAGTTGACTTTGTTTTTTCTATAAAGCTTTTTTGTGAGTAAATTATGTTTCTTAATTGACTTAGGCCTATTATTTAATCACCCTTACATTGCATTAAGAATGAAGCTGCGTCTTTACTTGCCAATGGATTATCCATATAATTGGAATACATGTTAATGAAGAGAAATGACGTAGAACAGGTCAGGACTTGTAATCGGTTCTAAAGGGATGTATTTGCCCCCCTGTCTTCAGCTCCGGCCGAGATTCTGACTCACAGACTGTGGGTTTGGTGCACAATAACCGTGTGGTTGATAGCGGCAGCGGGTGACAGGGCACCATGATGGACTCATATAGTCGCCTTAGTACTCCTGCAACTGCTGAGGGCAATTTTACACCACCGCTCCACCCAATGGGCGTATATTGCGAACACCATGTAGATCCGGCGGTCCATCCATCGGTCTGCTCACCATTTATTGTTCTCACTCTGCATTGCACACAATAATTTTTGTCGGATTCTTATCATTTTTGTTTTGAGGCTCAGTGGTGATATGAAGAGGAAGATCCTTGTTGATTTTGCAGATGATCGGAAAATTTTTAGTCAGATAATATGTCGTTGAAAAGGTTGCCATGTGGGCGTATTACCAAGCTTTGCTTAGCCGTCTTTCTTGACAAACAATACATTCACTCCAGCAACTCTCCATGCTATCTGATGTTGCCATATCCCAGGACACCATGTCGGATGCTTGCAGTCATCTGTGTACTCCTGCAACCACTGAGGGCAATTTTGGTACAAATGAAACTGTTTTTGGGGTGGATACTTACCTGTTTCCAGGTAACACTTTGCCTGCAGTTCTACAGGAGGAGTAATCTTGGCCACCATTGATACTATGGTACCTGCACGGCAAAGACGCTTATCCATAAAGTATACACACTCCCCTCCTTTCACACTTTTTCTCTGTTTATTACTAATTCTCTTTCCTCTCTTTACTATCTGTCTTTTGCTTTATTACCCTCTCGTGTGTCCTTAGCATGTTTCCTTTGCTAGTTAAGGCATAAGATAACATATTCTGTATACGATAAAAACATTCAAAGCTAAATATTCAGGTGGAATCTCAGAAAACGGAGTACGTCATTGTACTTTTAGGGGTATCACAGCATGTCACTGGGGCAGTACCCAGTACCTGCTTTACCTTTCAAAGTGTAAATGTACCTTTTTTTTTAAAAGATTATTTTTTTGGGAATTTTTCCTTTATTTTATAGTTACACAGTGTTGAGAGACAAGAAGGTTAGGGAGGAGAATGAAGGAAGACATGCAGCAAATGACCTGAGCCGGATACGAACCCAGGTCTCTGCGGGAAAGACGCAGCCTTTATGGTGCTCGCACTTATACCGATGAGCCACCGGGGCACCCCGTATATGTACCTTTTTAACCCCTTCCTGAGTGCACACAGTTAACTTCAGGTCCAATAATTTGTCCTTGGGGTTACATTAGAGTAGATTGCCCTTTGTGGTAAGGAAGTTGACTCCTATTTTACCCCTGTTTCCGAGAATGTACTGTTGTGACTCTCACATTTGATCAGAGAAGTGCTTCAGTTCCATAATTTTGAATTTTAGATGTGAATCCCTCCCCTTGGAACCTTTACAGACGCCAAAGTGACATTATCGGTCCGCCTCGTCTCGTCCCCTTTGCCAAACTAATAACCCAAATGAAACAGAAGCGTTCCGTACCCCCTCCTGCCCGCGGCCCCTCTGCATTCAAATCAGCATTCGAGTCTCGCACGCAAAGCGCTGACCTCAACTTAAGCGGTTTGCTCCAAATAGAATCAATGCAGTGCTTGTGTTCTCGAACGGCTATTCCAGCCCACTGCTCGCAGTCAATTTAAAAAGAAACAAACAAAAAAAAAAACGAAACAACACATCTTAGACTCGATTTGCGTCACTGTGGTACAGCATGAATGCCCTCTCCTTTTTAAAAGGGGCATAAAGGAAGGAAACAAGCGAATATCATTTCTTTTCACATCCAGGTGTGCTGGTGGCATTAAGCTGAATGCCTTTCATGTGTGAGGAGTAAGGCCGTGTTGTGGAGTATCGATCATGCCGGTGAAAAGCCAAGTTTACCAGCGAGCTGCAAGCATCAACCCTGGCTCTGAAAAACTGCCGTTTATAATGACCTCTGTTTCTTTGAACCAAAGCTCAAACAAAGAGCCTCCCCGTCATCACAGAGCCTTATGGAAACCCGTCGGTTCCCGGACTGACCATCATTCCTCTTGTGCTCATATAATTAATTTTCTTGGACCGTGCACTGATCCTTGGGGAACCCACGCTCTTTACCAAATGAGTTCAGCAAAGACTAAAGCACACATGGCTTCATCCCCCTGTCACGCAGGGCAGCACTGCAGAAGTTTCATTAGTGACCTTATTGCCGTTTCCAAACCACTACACTACCTTCTCTTTGAAACCATTTTTTAGCCCAATTTATTTTTTCACAGCTTTCTATATAAAATGTCCGGTTACATTTGTAGCCCCGTGCCTTTACTTTAATGGCCTTTGCCCTTTTAGCAGGCTGTAGACCTCAGGAGAGCACATTCATTTAGCTGCTGTTTCTTCTTGCTACGAAGCCTGTCAGCCAAGATGATGCCGGATACGGCTGGGCGGTACGCCAGAAAGATTACCCAGAAATGCAGTAAATGGACAGTGTCACTATGTAGTGCATTACAGTGCCTTCCCTCTCTTTTCTTGAAAGATACTGCATAACCAAACCACTGAGGCAGATGTTAAATGCTTTTTGGAGAAAGAACATCACCCATGTTGTCTGTCGACTCCATGAAATGGCGTGAACTCAAGGATCAGAGTGTTAAAATACTGCCCATATTTTGTTCCAGCCGCTTGTATCTGCCTTATTAGCTCAATTGTTAACTCTGGAGTGAAAGACGAAGCAAATTCAGCTGAATGAGTTCATGAAGGGGAAATTGTGTGGCTGAACTTTTACATTCTGACCCCTGTCTTTTAGACCTTTGCATTTCTCAGGATCACTTTCTGAACAGCTGGCCCGGCTGAGACCTGGGGTATGATTGGCTAGGAGAGCTACTGGGGAACCAATGAGCATAGTCCTGCGACTGAAATCATCCTCACTGGGCCACACTGTATCCCTCCACTGTCACAAAATGCTCCATAATAATTCTGGTATAACTTCGCTGGGTAGCATGATGAGACCTTGAGGAGGGCAGAGGTCTCAGGCCTTGGGCCTTTCTGTGTACTTTTAACAGGCTCTTTCTGTGTTCTCGTGCTCAGGTTTCCTCCCCGTCAGGCGAATTGTAGACTCTTGGTTGCCCTTTTGTTTGGGAGTGTAAGTGAATAATGTGTGGCCCGTCATGGATTGGCGAACAGTCCAGGGTGTGTCCCTGCCTCTCGCCCACTGCATGCTGGGAAAGACTCCAGCCTCTCTGAGACCCAGACCAGAAATATGCAGGGAAGATGATGGATGGATAGCACTGACTCCGCGTGGCAGCAATATTGTGAGAATGTGTTGCGTTAGACGGGCGGTTATCGACTGCACGCGCTCAGTCTGAATCTGATACCTGGCTCTCGTTGGAACATTGCGCCTCAGCTGAATGAGCCAGCAACAGCAAGCGTCCGTGTCCCAAGCTGATATCGTATATTGTGCGGCGAACATTTAATAACCACACTACGCAGCACATTGCACATTCTCCCTCTCTCTCTCTCTCTCTCTTTCTCTCTCTCTCTCTCCGTCTTTTCTGCCTAATTGGACTTTTTACAAACCTTTTAACTCTGTGAATGGTGTAGGCTTTTTGAAATAGCGGGAGAAATTGGTCGCATGGGACACATCCTCCCGTCATTCTAGAAAAAATAAAATAAAATTACCGCTTGTCTGTAGATGAGTGATAGGTCTGAGGATATGAAAACAGAACATTCAGTTTTCACCTTGAGATAGTTGTAGCTGTATTGCGTGTTGGTATTTAAAAAAAAAAAAAAAAAATTGCACATTGAACCAGTTTCACATGTCTGGATAAATAGGAAAAAAAAAGTTTTGCAGTTGGGTATTCAGATTCAGAGTTCCATGGAGCAATATTTGGTTAATTTATAGTACTATAGTTATACATTATGCCACCAGTGTGTAATCCAGAAACCTGCTCTGTTTGCAAAACTAATAAAATCCAGTACCAAAGTGCATTTTTGGAAGAACAAATAATATTCTAATTCTACTCTACCATTAACAGCAACTAAAAACTCTACAAAACTAAGTAAAACTAAGTACATGCAAAAGTCGACCTTTGAACAAAATTAAAATGATCTTTTTGCTGAAATATGCATTTAAATTCATTTTTCTGGCCATACTCCAAAGCCACCATATGCATAACATTAAATTATTGTATTTTTACACTTACTGCATAAACATTAGGTTGCATATGCAGCTGGTCATTATGCGGATTACATTATATGTGCTGCAGGAAGGTACGCAAAGATGTTTTCATTAACACACTGGTTTATTTTTTCCCAGATTGATTTGTTTATGATTTTATTTAGTGGGCAGTTATTTACGCCGAGAGGAGAGGGTAATGTAGTATTTGTGGGCGATGGTGTTATGATATGAGCTGCATTAATGATTCTCCTGCTGTGATGAGTCTATCACTTCACTCTAAGTGCTTCTACAGGCTGGATTTCACAAGCATGCATATAGAGCAAATGTGTGTACTACGTATATCCTGCTAATCCATGGTGTGATGGGTAAATAAGCCCTCAGGGAGCTGTGTCCTTTTATTTCAGGGGGGTCATTCACATGTGCTTCACTGTGTTGTAACCTTTATGGATTCCCATGGTAGCTATTTAGTGGTTTTAGTTGTAATGGCATGACGACGGCCTCCGAGTTTGACTGCTTTTTGGCGCATGAGCGTTTGCAGTGGGCTCTTTATAGCACCAGAACATGTGTTTGGGGTCGTTTTAGTGCCACAGCACTCACTTTGAATGTTATCAGGTGAATGATTGATGTTGTTATCTGTAATCAGCACCAGGAATGTGGGATAGTTGGTCCCCATACTCTATCCACTGGAAGTGACATTTTTAATTGGTTCAGGTTAGGGTTCAGGATTAGGGAAAGGTGATGGTGGTCGGTGAAAGGTTAAGGTTAGGGTTCAGGGTTGGGGAAAGGTGATTGTGGTCAGTGAAAGGTTAAGGTTAGGGTTCAGGGTTGGGGAAAGGTGATTGTGGTCGGTGAAAGGTTAAGGTTAGGGTTCAGGATTAGGGAAAGGTGATTGTGGTCGGTGAAAGGTTAAGGTTAGGGTTCAGGGTTGGGGAAAGGTGATTGTGGTCAGTGAAAGGTTCAGGTTAGGGTTCAGGATTAGGAAAAGGTGATTGTGGCCGGTGAAAGGTTAAGGTTAGGGTTCAGGATTAGGGAAAGGTGATTGTGGTCGGTGAAAGGTTAAGGTTAGGGTTCAGGATTAGGGAAAGGTGATTGTGGTCGGTGAAAGGTTTAGGTTGGGGCTCATGGGACACAATACAACTTCCGTTTAATTGATCAACGGTTTCAATCAATGATAACGGCCCACAAGGAAGTAGGGCCCTGTGATCCCAAACCGATGGCACCGATAACCAATGATAATGCCATATGCTCTGGATCTTGCTTAGCACCAGAAAATGCGCAGCCTTAGCATGCGCACTGCGCCTTCTTCCAGCCCCACAGAATGCAGGAGGAGTGGAACAAAATGAGCTTTAGAAGTATTGTCCTAAATGGCATCATTTGGCCGGGGTTAACTTTTGTAGTTTCAGTGGGCAAATTTTGTTTTTGGCGCCAGACACATAATGGGTTGAAATTGCTCTGGTAACCAGTGGAACTTGTTAGCTTCACGAAGAATGCAAATGTCTGGTCCCTCGGTTTCAATTCCTTCAGAATGTGGCAGAGAACAGCAGGACCGGTGGTGCTGGAGACAAACTCTTGTGGGCCATCGCATTCAGCAACCATCCTGGGGCTTTGAAAACGAATGCAGGATTGCTTCACCCAATCACAGCTATAAATTAACAACCACAGTGTTGAAGTACAAGCGATTCTGAGGTGTTTTAACAAATTGTCCCCTCCGGGACGAGACACTTAACCGTCCCCCAAACAAAATTCTCTTGATGTATTGAAAAGTATTTTTTAAAATTCATGGGTATAATAGTGCACTAATACTTGAATATTCAGGTGGAAAAAGCAGCATTTTTCCCCCCATTTCCATTTGGGGAGCATTTTATCGTCTGTCACGGAGGGGACATTTGGTTGACAACGCCTCGGAATTGCCCTGCAGTATCCGCCAAACTGGGCGACCGGGGATATGGATAACGTTGTGCTGCAAAGAGGTCTGGGTGCTGAACGCTGTGTTTTGAACCCTAAGAAAGGGAAGGAATGTTCTGGAACTCTCCAAGTCCAAAAAAATTGGGTTTTCAGGGAATTTAACTACTTCAGGCGTGGCTTCATAAATACGCAATTATGATCGTCTTTACGGCTCATTAGAGTTACACACAATATGTATGTAACAATATCTCCTGGTAATCAAAAGCCATGGAATTCTAGAACAATGACTTTTTTATTTTGGTAAAACAAACCAAGCTTTACGGGGTTAAAGCATTTGGAGGGTATCGTTGGTGTTTTAGAACCATAGAGGGTAGGAAGATTTACTCTTCTTTAGGTTATTTTCCTTGTGAAACAATAAGCCTAAAGACAGGTCGTGGGCGCACTATTGTGATTTGATAGACATCATTATCACATATGCAAGATTCTATATGTTCTCTGAGGCAAAAATTGAATATCTCAGTATGTACCCTAAGCTATTTAGACATGAAAATTGAAGATAGAGGATTCGATGGATGTGCAGTTCTCTAAGTCAAAGGCTGTGGCATAGTGCATAGCTCCTTAAAATCCCAATGTGCCGTATTGTCATGGGAATACCCGCGGAGCCTTTGAAGTTACCTGCCTGAGGCAATCAATTAGGATTAAACCAGCATGGCGCAGCAGCATCTTTTGATATACAGGCTTTTCCCTGCTTCTATATTTGCTTTTGTGAAGGTCGTGACATTCACATTCATTTGATTTTTTTCTTTACTGTAAATGTAATATAATGATTATACGCCACTGATTCCAACAGTTCAAAGACAGGGCCAGACTTCATTCTTGCAAATTAACAGTAAAAAATAAGGTCATTTTACCGAAAAGTCTTTTGAAAAATGTGTGCAATAGAGAAGTGTAAAATTCCAGCGGTCATTATACTCGTGAGACAGCCAGGGATAGGTTTCACATTGATACATGACCTCATGGGTAAGATTACTGACAGGAGTTAAGATCTGATCCATTTTTCTTCATTTCAGTGTTCAATCATTCACTTATTTTGGTTGAAAATCAGGGTCATACTTTACAAGAAGGGAGGCAAATCGTATGCCTAAGTAATGCTGAAATAATGCGTGACTCATGATGATTTAATGCATTAATTAGTGGAAGACGTATAACGAATTCCTGCAGCTCTTCATAAACAAATGATGTAGTCACTGTAACTGAGTGTGATTAAATCACGCTTAACATTGATAGCCTTTCTTTTCTAATACCAACCTAGAAGCTTTACATCAAAAATAAAGCTTTATAGGCCTTTATCAGAAATTGTTCACCGGCTTGATTTGTCAAAATTCTATCCACGGTGTACTTAACAAAAAGGCCCTACAATCTACTGAATTAGGTGAAAGTAAGTGTCCTCATCATGGCACAAACTGGGTGTTTGTGCGTTAAAATGAATTGAAACCAATAAGTTCAGCATTACTTTAGCAAATGATTTCCCTCAGCGTGAACAAATTGACAACGTTTGCTTTGAAGTTTGTTTTAAGTATATCGGAGAGCTGGAATGCGTGGTTATCTGGTGAGCCGATGTGCTCAGTGTGAGCCAGTTTTATCACCCCACAGACTGAGCAAATGAAAATGAACAAATAAATGCAGTTTATTTATTCGTTTATTTATTTATTTATCTTTCCTTAATCTTTATTTCTCCTATCCTCATAAGGCTGGTTTGTGAAAATCTAATAAAAAAATGTAAGAATAAAAAGTGCTTCAAAACCTGAGGTTGACGAATGAGGCACAGGCTGGTTTTATCTCTCTCAGGCTAATAATTGCACTGCAGTGGTCTGTACTGCGGAGCTGGAAAGGCAGTGGAGGTATTTAAGCCGGAGTTAATAAGCAGCTTTCTGTCGGCCAATTCATCCACGTTTTCTGGATGTTTGGTTTTGTGAATAACGCGGACGTCTTTAGGCGTTCTGTGACAGCGGTGAATGCGATTGAGGTGCGGATGGGGCTCGGTCTGTTTGACCATGGTGTGCGTTAGCTGTGCGCAATGGCCTTAGCTGTGATTAATCGCAATCTCCGACTACCAGTAGGGAAAAGTAAGATCAAATAAAAATACTTCATGCTTGGGGCACACAAGAGCCCGCATACCATAAAGGCTGAGTCCTTCCTGTGGCGACCCGGGTTCGATTCCGGTTTGGGTCATTTGCCGCATGTCTTCCCCCATTCTCCCCCCCGACTTTCCTGTCACCCTTCACTGTATAACCATCAAATGAAGGAAAAATTCTCAAAAAAGAAAAACTTTATTCTTGTAGCTAGATGGGCAGATCAATTCCAAATTCATCAATTGGTAGAAAGATGTAGACGTATCTGTAGATTGGTAATTCAGGCTCATATCGGTGTGTGGACAGATGCTCTGAGAAACGGAGAAGGAGACCTTGTGCGTACATTTTGAATGTCATAGGTAACCCCATTAGCTCCAATATAAAACTGACACTGTCAGTAATGTCTGAGGAAGATGTAATTGAAATAGCTTGAATCTGGGACTTCAAGGCGTAAAGACGATTTCATGAAGTAGAGTGCCAGCACATTCACTGCTAAAAATGTTTAGCAGAGTCCTGTCTATCCCTAACCCGAACCATAACCCAAATTTTAACTGTTACCCAATAATCCCCACCCCTAATCCCTAACATAATCAAATATTCTAGGTACCTAACCTCAGCCAAATACTTTTAGTGTCTAAACCTAGCTCTTACCCTTACCCTAACACTAAACATTACCTAGTAATTTCAGGTGCCCACACCGAAACAGTGCTGGTAAATAAAGATGCCAAAAGGCTCCTTCTCATCGTATGAGGTTTGAACTGGAACACAACTTTATGGTGAGTTGAGATGATACCATGTTGGGTTCATAGATAGAAATATAGGCTGACAGACAGATATGTAGATAGACAGATAGATTATGAGCACCTCAGATTTTTATAGTTCTTAAGTGGTATATTACAGTGTTAGAAATTCTCTACTGGGTTCTGACACGGCATTCGAGAGACTATTCTGTTACTGCAATACTTTTTCACTGCCCTGCACTTCCAAGACATATTTTCAGATATATGCAATATCACAGGGGCTTTTTTTTATTCCATTTAAAATTCTGCAGCCAAATAAGGTCCAGGTTACAAATAAGGTTCTGATAGATTCTGTCAGTGTCACAGCTCTGCCGTCAAACCTCGGCCAAGAGACATTAAAATTAGATTTTCCCAGTGGAATCGGAGAAAATTGAATTTGGTGAAAATTTCTTATTTTTCCCTTTAAGAAGCAACTACCTTGCCACCTCATTTTTTTTTCTGAAGGCATTAAGCTGAAATCTTCACCTACAGGTATAGAACTCAGCTGTTGCTTCAGCGGGAGATTGTTAGTCATTATCTACACATCAGAACAGGGCCACTTTGAGAAATGTTTGAGCAGGGAGAAAAATAAGATATATATATATGCGCCCACCTTCACCAAACCTAACCCTTACCCCACCCCATACTTACGCGCACGCGCACATACACTCACTCATATGCACGCATCCCAGCTCGGGGAGCTTTCTGGATCTGCTATGCCGTGACAACATGCCCTGTAGCAGGAGATATTATGACATGACTTGACGTTTTCACTCCAACCCAAACAAAGCACACCTCTCTCAACAGGTTTCAGGCTCATTCAACTCCTAATTCAGTGGTTGCCAAGCTTGGTAATGAGGCCTACAATTATGCTGGTTTTTGTTACAACCACAATTGCAGTCATAGGATGTCAACAAGCTTTTAAATTGTCCTGAGCTTTTTTTTTTTTTTTGACTGAAGGAGCCTTCTTCCTCATGACTTAAAGAAAGACCCTTGACCAAATAGTATTTGTTTGTTTATATTGCACGTAATTTCAGGCAGTAACATTTATAAACCAATCAGATTAGACTGTTAGGAAATCCATAAGCTTCAAATTAGATTGCCAAATTCGTGTCATTGGAGTTCTTTCAATTGCTTGAACTTAATGTTATAACCATGGCATAATAGGTTTGACTCTATCATTTGCTTGTCTACACAGTTATTAACTGATTGAATTTAACAGTTAAATTAACGCATTGTTCCCTGGTTATTTTTACTGTACGTGGAGTCCTGCGCATATTTAACTGTGGTTTACACTAAACATGCACAGAACTCTGCTGTAAACTGATTGTGAAATTACAGTTAAAATAAAAGCACTGAAGGTGCTGATGCCTCGGTGCTTAGAGCAGTGACAAGTATGTCCCTTAATGAAGCTATAAATTGGGTGTGGACATGTCAGAGTGCCCTAGCTGTGCATCTATGCTTGACATACTCAAGGATTTACCCACCAGTGGCAGTCTGATGAACATTAATGTACGCAAAGAAGAAATACACTTTATTCACAGCGCCATGTGCTGACACAGAAATATTGCGCATTAGCACCAAAGCAGCTAAAGTATAACAGTATTATCATTATACTTGTAGCTTTGTGCACCATTTGTCAAGTTTTGCCATCAGCAGTAGCCATTGCTGTGATATAAAACAAACTCACAAGTTGTAAAGCGATCCACTGTGAAGAGCTTATTCTTCGTTGAAGTCTTGCAGAGATGCCAAGTCTCACGCGTTAGGCGTGAGTCTCTCCTCCTACTGGCATTCACTTTCCCGTGCCGTCGTCAGCAATTATTTTATCAACGCGCCCTGAAGAAATTCACTCGCGGAATGTCATTGTGTATCAAGTTAATCAGTTTCACGTGCATTACGGTGGATTTCCCCACCACTGACACGGAAATCGATTATGACTCGGGAATTCTCAGGCTTATCTTTACTTAAGGATTGAAAGCAATGGAATTGCATAAAGATATTTCAAATGGTCTTATTTCATTTAAACACTTTAAATGATCAATCCCTGAGTAAGGAGACGCACGAGAAGTCCGGAGTCATAATCGCTTTCCATGTTACTTGTGATGAGGTCCACCTTTACGCAAGTGAAACTGAAACTTCAATGCGCAAGGATTTTAATTCCGCGTGAGAATCTCATTAAGCGTTTAATGAATAATTGCGGACTATGGCGAATAAGCCTAAAAAAATGCATGAGACCTACGGCGAATGCGTGAGACTTGGCATCTTTGGTCTTGATCGCTCGCAGCAGCCATCGTGGTAATCAAATCGTGCTATAACTCGAAAACGAAGCTCTATCTCAAAAATCATGGCAAATATAAATTCAAGGGATCCTGGTATTTACCCCATAGAGCCACAT